>SJYO01052267.1:571719-640278 GCA_006410555.1 Capra ibex | reverse complement strand
TCACTTTTTCAACCGAATTTCGAGTTGTAAGTCTTTTGCTTCTAGTACCGTAGACCAGGGTAGTGAAGTACCCTTTATCTACCCCTTTGTCACCTTTGTGACAGTCTGAAATAAAACCCCCCGAGGTTTTAGTGACGTCTACCATTGACGTCGGTACTTTAATTTTCTACGAATGAGGAACCTTCTTTTCAATACTGGTTGGATCTATCATATAAGTTTTCGTCTCTGCAATGAAACGGCTGATTCCAGACAGATCAGTTCCGATACCAAAAAGGACACCAGTACATACCTACACTCTCAACCTGACACTTCTTCCGACTCGTGGTTTCTTAACTACGAAAACTTAACAACACAACCTCTTCTGAGAACTCCCAGGGAACCTCACGTTCCTCTAGGTTGGTCAGGTAAGACTTCCTCTAGTTGGGACCTTAAAGAAACCTTCCTTACTACGATTTCGACTTCGAGGTCATGAAACCTATGGAGTACGCTTCTCGACTGAGTAACCTTTTCTGAGACTACGACCCTCTCTAACCCCCGTCCTCCTCTTCCCCTGCTGTCTCCTACTCTACCGACCGACCGTAGTGACTGAACTAGCTGCACCCAGATTCACTTGAGGTCCTCTACCACTACCTGTCCCTCCGGACCGCACGACGCTAAGTACCCCAGCGTTTCTCAGCCTGTGCTGACTCGCTGACTTGCCTTGACTTGGTTCCTAACTTGGAACCTGGTGTAGTCACTTTCACGGTTCAGAATTGGTCATCTGGTGCTGCCTGCCAGGGTCAAAACCTAAAAAAAGTGGTTTATCCCCAATTTTCGAACCTCAGACTTGTGTGTCAAACCTAAACTTAAGAGAATAGGACCATTGACGTATGGATGGAGAGAACACGGAGAGAAAAGAATAGATATTCTACTTTTAATTTATTGTTGGAGTATCCCAACAGCTCCTAATTTGTTTAGTTATAAAAGTTTCGTGAATCTTATTACGGACCGTATATTATTCACGATATTTTAACGATAATTATCAAAAATGGGTCAAACAGGGTTAACCAAAAGAGAAATATAAAGAGGAATAGGGAACATTCATGGAGTAAGGGTGAGAGTTCGAATTGAACCTTTCCTACTCTAAAAAGAAGTAATGTAGTTCTGTTTCACAATAACAACCTAGGGAGAAATCCACCTCTGGTGTACTAACGTAATTTGGAACATGATAACATTGAAAGACTTTACACTTCGACTGACCACACTACTGACACCAGTCTCTATTTGTCATGGTCCTAAACTTGGACTGTATGGACGACCTTTCGATTACTCTCGACTTTTTGGACCTCGAGTAGTGCAGGTTCATCACTTTTTGTAAAGGGGAGGAAGGGGGATTTCCTCGGGTCCCTAAAGAGGGTGATTCTGTGTACGAGGAGCTGTTTTCTTCGGTGGCACCACCCTTCGGGTACATGGTGTTGATCTCTCATTGGGGGAGAACGGTGTTCATCTCTTTCGGGTACACGTTGTTCTTCTGTGTCTCGTCGGTTTTTATGTATTTATTAATAAAAATTACCGTGGTCTAAGTCCTCCAAACGTTCAATAACGATTTAAGTTTCTTAGTAAGGGTACAATAAAATAAAGTCTCCTACCAACCCCCCTCTCCGATGTCTCCAGAAGGACTAAGTAAAGTATTAAGATAGTATTATGACTACGGTTCTGAACTATTTCGATAAGGTTATTCCTTTTGATCGTACGAATATTAATTGTTTTTAATTTCAGACTTTGGTCTATAGTTGTTCAGTCTAGGTCATTGTACAATTTTATCAATATTCACTTCGAATAAGGTTGATTCACTTCGAATAAGGTCTCTTAGTTCTACAAGGTTAAAATTTTTTGTATAATCATTTTATTAATGTAATTTTTTAATTTCCTCTTTTATGTCTTCATGTCTGGTCTTTTTGAAAACTCTATAACCTTGTCTATAAAGACTAGAATTTTTTGAGATATTTTATTCTTATAAAAGATTTACACTTTTTATTTAATTTGTTTAGTTATTTATAACCCCCTTTTTTGTTTTTATTAATAAACGTCTCCTAAACCGTGTACGGACCTTTTATGTCTTCTGATAACTGGGATTAATCTCTTAAGTCATTTGACCGATCTATTTTATATATGTACCACTTCTTGTTTCTTCGGATCACACGAAGTCAGGTATCCGAACGTTTGTCACCCCGTACTGACTCACTTACTTGTTGTCGTTGTTCTATGTTTATATATTTAAATAATTTAATAAAGATATAATCGTGAAATTATTCTTTTACCACACACCCCCACGAATTATTCTTTGGGACGTTTTATCACTGTTTTGAGTCTTTATGTAAATTCTTATTTCTATATTCTGGATGACTTTTATGTCTTATTTACTTCTTTGTGTAATAGTAAGATCCTGCACTTCTACCTTTTTTAATTGTCGTAATTTTTCAGAATAGGAGTTCAATTACGTGTTTAATTTACATTATAGTTAACATTAGTATGTCTTATACTAAAACCAAAACCACACTCCCATCCCATTCTAACCTTGATGTATTTTATTAAGAGTTTAAGTGGTCCTTTTATTTACAGATTGTTAAAACATTCTTTTAAGACTTTTTCTTATCGCTAATGTCCTGTTTAGACCGTCAACAATGGGTGACATTCCAAACACATTTGTCTGTTAATACCATGTCCTTGTCGTGTCCTCTCATCTGGTCACCCGGTCTGACACCTTGTTTAGTCTCACATAAGTCTGTAGACGTAAATTATTTTTTGTCGTGAAGCCAAGTCACCCATTTCTTCATAAGAAACTTTTTTATAACTACAACCCTGTTCGGTCATAGGTACGTCTTCTTTTACGACTTAGGATTTTCTTTAAAGTCCGGTTTCCTTCATTTACTCCTTTTTGATATATAAAATTTACCACTGTGAAAAAACATTAGGACTCTACATCTAGAATGATTTGTTCTTTGAGTCTTCGGTATTTCTCTTTTTTCGTGTCATTTTGGCTGGTTTATTTTTAGATTTCAAAGAGATATCTTTTATTCGGGTATTTGTTATATTTTTGTGTTATATTTCCTCTGATTACCAATTTAAAAGATTATATCGGTCAAGTAAAGACTCCATACTCTACTTACCTTTCCTTTTGTTACTTAGAGATAAAATATAAGAAAATTCACAACCTTTAATGCCCATTGAAATTGAAAACTCCAACGAGTCATCAAAAGTTTATTTTGATTCTTATTAACGTAACCTTCGTCTTCGGTCTAATACTACCTAATTCCTTCGCTTCCCTTAACTATTTTATCTTCTTTGACTACCGTCCTTTCGTAAACTATCCCTTTTACTCCCTTCCATAAAAAATCTAACAGCTATAAAAACGTTGATCTCCTCTTTCTCGGTCATCTTCGCCCTATGCTTTCTGTCTTTTCTCCATCTCTTACTCCGGGTCCTATATCCTCCTAATGCAATTCTATTTCCTCTCTGACGAAGGATACTCCGCCCTATCCTAGAGAGTATCTGTTCCAAATTCCTTCTGTCATTATCTTGTCTCTATTACGGAACGACGAATACCAGAGGTGAAAGAGAAACTTCTCCCTTTCTGATACTGATATGACGACCGACTCTTACTCTGTTTACTTTTCCCTGTCTTAAAGATTTATTTTGTGATGTAAAATTTTATCGACGACAACTCCTTTTCTTTTGTTCGACTAGTTCCTGTTCGTTCCTAAGACTCGAAGTACCTTCGACCTCAAGTATAATTATGGTTGGACCGCCCAGTATATCAAAAAAAGGTCGACATAAGGATGTTGTCTCTCGTCTTGTGTTGTGACCTTCTTCCTAAGGGGACCTCACTTTCTGTGACCCATCTACCGTGCTCGTACGTTTTCCCACCTTCCTTCACTCCTGTAATGTTGCCACTAGTCACTTTAGGTTCGGACCACCCCTCACTTTACTTCTATCCCCTATCCCCTATTTGGTTCTGTCATCGAAGGTTTGAAATGACACCTGTCCCTAACGGAAGTCTCCTCGGGTCCGTACATGAGACTTTTTACGATCAGATCTTCTTATCTCTATGCATCTTCTCTGAACTCTGGGGTTCTCCGTTTTTATGTCTTCTCCCTCATTCTGATAAGACTTCCTTCAAACCTACACCGAAACTGGAACCACGTGAAAGCCGTCTCCTTCCCTCACACTCAAAAGACGTTTACGACGATAGTGTATAATCTATAAGAAGAGACGATACTGTAGAGGTAATGTCTTTTATTTCTACGATAAAAAGGGAGGAACATAAATCAATTCCCAATTGACAACAACAATTGTTGTTGTTTTTAACGAATGAGGTGAACTCGAACTCTGGACCACTCTATTATATGGGTCCTCTAAAGGGTTGGATTGTCAAAAGTAGTAATCCTCCGTCCACTTTATGACAGACAACGCTGAAACGAAAAAACTTTATACCAATTGTTTAACCTCGGAACAACAACAAGTCAGTGAGTCAGAACAGGTTAAGAAAACACTGAGGAACCTGATATCGGGCGTTTCAAGGAGACGAGTACCCCAGAGGGTCCGTCCTTATGACCTCCCCCAAAGGTAGAGGAAGAGGTCCCCTGGAAGGGTTGGGTCCCTAGTTTGGGTCCAGAGGGCTAAACGTCCGTCTAAGAAATGGTGACTCGGTGGTCCCTTCTGTTTAACCCTAGATATTACCGATTAGATTACACAGTTACACTGCCCCGATTTCCTATGGTCTATAATTATCGATCATTTTACAATAAAGACCCATACAGACTCTCACAGAGACTTTCTTTAATTGTAAACCCAACCACATGACTCATTTCTTCTGTAGGAGTGGTAACGTCCACCCGTAGTAGATTAGGTGACTCTCGGATTTATCTTCTTTTCCTCCTCCGTTCCGTTTAAACAAGAGACAAACTCGACCTCGTAGGTAGAGGACGGGAGTCTGTAGTCACGAGGTCCAAGAATCCAGAAACCTGAGTTTCACTCAATTTAGTTGAAAGAACCAAGAAGTGGCATGTCTATCGTCTAGTACTCTTAAGAGTCGGAGGTATGGAACATTCGGTTAAGGACATCATTTAGAGAATATGTTAGTAACGAGTCATAGATGTCCCCTGACTAAGGTCTTGTGTGGAACTTATGGTTTTAGGTTCCTACTAGTTCAGGGTATCAACCGGAATGCATAGACGTCAAGGATTAGGTGTCTTAGTTGGTCGGTATGTGGTATATCATACACGCCAACACGTACGATTCAGTGAAGTCAGTACAGGTTGAGAAATACTGGGATACCTGACATCGGACAGTCTGAGGAGGTCTTCTGACCTCACCCAACGGTAAAGGAAGAGGTCCCCTGAAAGGGTAGGGTCCCTAGTTTGGATACAGACGGACGTTGAGGACGTAACGTCTACCTAAGAAAAGGTGACTCAGTGGACCCTTCGGAGTGGTACATCATGACATCTTACATAAATGCTTTTTTAAGAGTATGTTCACCTGGACGTGTCAAGTTTGAGTTCAACAAGTCCCCAGTTGTTATTTATGATAACCAAGACAAAGAGACCTTTTGGGATTATGTAATTCATTATTGAGATTATGATTTGATTCATACCATTCCTTATATTTCTTTGTTTACAGTACTATGTCAGAAGTACCATGAGTCTCAGTTCAACGAGGTCGAGTCCTCTGTCAGTCACTTTCGACGACTTGTCGTAAATTACTTAGAATAAGTAAATAAGTACAGTAAATAAGTAAGTGACATTTTGTGAAGGACTTAAGGTTTATTATCACAAATACGATCACTCCTTACAGGTAAGAAGTATGGGAATGATTAATATGTCTTCGGTGGATTAGGTGAGAAATATAGATCTAACCGTCAAAGAAGAAAAGAGATAAAAAAAAAAATTGTAAAGGTAAAGGTGTCCAAATTTCCATCAACACCTTACACCGAAAGGAAAAATCTTTTATGTCACGGTCGTAAAAAGGGAGTCCGGTCGTTAAGAACCCGAAATTCTATAAAGGGAAACGTCCCCCGCCCACCCCCACCCCACCCCACCCCACAACAAGAAAAAATTAAATAAACCGACGTGGATTAGAATCAAAGTCGTGTGCCCTAGAAACTAGAAGTGACTCCATACACTTAAGAATCAACGTTGTACACCCTAGATCAAGGGGTTGGTCCCTAATTTGGACCCGGAAGACGTTACGCTCGTGTTTCAGAATCGGTGACCTGTAGGTCTCTTCAGAGAGTCTATAATTAAATCACACTGGTAATATAAACGAAAGTATTTCTCTTCAGATACAGTAAACCCATGACCGAGTCCCAGTGTATTACTCTCGCACCTGGGGTAAGGACTTAAGTGACTGTTTGAACTTGGTATTAATCATTCGTCGTAAACTCGGTCCTCTGTTCTACCGCGGTTTCAGTGTGGTAGTGGTAAGTTTCTTGAACGGTTTGGATGAAGTTGAAAAAACAACAACAATCGTGTTTTGTAATACTTATTTATTTCCCGGTCTTATATGGAGTGGATTAACGGGAGGTTTGATGTTTGTTACAACATCAAACCGTTGGGTTTTCGTTATTTCAACTTAGTTCATTGTTCCCCTTTAGAATAGAATAAGTACAATTTGGACGAGATTACGGAGGTAATACACTGAGTAGTGTGTCTCTTAGTGAGATAAAAAGAAGACCACCTTGAGCCCTGCGATTTTAAAAATAAACATATATAATTGAAAATTCTTGTCTTGAAGTGAATTACTTCGATAACGACGATTCAACGGAGTCAGCACAGGCTGAGACACACTGGGGTACCTGCCGTCAGGTGGTCCGAGGGGGTAGGGACCCTAAGAGGTCCGTTCTTGTGGCCTCACCCAACGGTAAAGAAAGAGGTTACGTACTTTCACTTTTCACTTTCACTTCAGTGAGTCAGCACAGACTGAGAATCACTGGGGTACCTGACATCGGGCGGTCCGAGGAGGTAGGTACCCTAAAAGGTCCGTTCTCATGACCTCACCCCACGGTAACGGAAGAGACTTACTTCGATAATGGAGAGATATTTTAACCACCTAATTATCGTTAAAGGTTTAGGAGTACATAAAAACAACGACAACATGTTGTATCACTAAGTTATAAAAATATGTAATATTTTACTAGTGTAAGTATTCAGATCAATGGTAGACAGTAGTGCGTTTTAATCTCTTCGGGTTTATTTGTCACCTCTGTTTTGGTTCCTACTTTCTCTTTAGACTTTCCAGAAGACCGTGGATGTCGATGTCGTTTGTAATTTGTGGTGGATTGAATGCAGTAACCGAGGAGACCAAGAGTCCTGTAAGTCAGACTTGACCTGATGTCAAAAGACCAGGAGGTCGACCGTCTACCAACTGGAGAGGTATTGCCGTGTTCGATTACGGAATATTTTTTAGAAGAACATACAGATAGACAGATAGACGTACGCACGAGTCAGTCAAGTCAACACAGACTGAGAAACGATGGGGTGCCTGATATCGTGTGGTCTGAAGAGACAGGTACCCTAAGAGGTCCGTTCTTGTTACTTCACCCAACGGTACGGGAGAAGGTCCCCTAGGAGGACTAGCTCCCTGGTTTAGTTACAGAAAATTCAGAGACGTAACCGTCCGTCCAAGAAAGGTGATCGCGGTGGACCCTTCGGGTATATGGATAGGTAGATAGAAGATGATCAAGACAAAGAGACCTCTTGGGTCTGATTATGTCTAGAAGAATATGAAAGTTCGCTACCAGTATAATTCTTGTTAGATAAGTCAAGTCAAGTCAAGTCAGTGAGTCAGCACAGACTGAGAAATCATGTCATATTTGGTCTTACACGATCTCAGAGAGCTATAATCATCCTCCTTTGATTTTAAAAGGGTATCGGATTCACTTAACGTTCTTGGAACCTTTTCAGAAGGGACCATCGATCCGACCATTTATTAGACGGACGTTACTTCCTCTGGGACTAAGCTAAAGACCCAACCCGACCTCTTCCCTATCCGATGGGTGAGGTCATAAGAACCCGAAAGGACCACCGAGTCGACCATTTATTAGACGGATGTTACGTCCTCTGGACCCAAGTTAGGGATCTAACCCTTCTAGGGGTCCTCTTCCCTTACCGAATGGGTGAGGACATAAGACCGGACCTCTTAATATATTAGGTACCCTAGTGTTTCTCAGCCTGTGCTGACTCACTGAAAGTGAAAGTGAAAAACTTACCAGAAGATCAGATTAAGAACGAAAGTGATGGACAACTACGTAGATTTATAAGTAGTAACAATTTGTTTTCCATTTTTGTAGTCGGGAGGGGGGGCGTTGAACGATTCGTCTTTAACTTTAATGTGGTAAGGTTCCGGAATATTAACCTCTTTACTGTAGGGTCGACGGATTCTATTTCGTAACAGTATGAAAGCCTTTACTTTTCTATTTTTATGAGAGAGAAAATAACTCCATAGAGGAGGGAGGTTTGCGATTTCGCATCCCTCTTCTTCGTTTAATTTGATAACCTTATTTTCTAAAAGGAAGATTCCTCTCAACCGGATTATTTTAATAAGAGAGATTTTACGTTTAGTTCTCGTTTTACTCCATAGTGGAGTGTGTAAAGTGAGTCCTGGGTGATTCCTTTTGTCTTTGGTAAGGTCCAAAAAGTTATTTCTTTTAAATTTTATTCCTTAACCAATGGATCCACCACCTTCGTAACTAATTTTGATTCTCCCCACCACTTCGTTGGGTCTCTAAGGAGTCTGGTCCTTTGGTGATGGTGTGGTTCGTCTATCCCCTCTACAGTTGTCTAGGGTCTTTGGAGTCTTTTCTCCATCGGGGACGACCTTTGCCCTTTTTGTGAGAGTCTTTGTGTCTTTCTCTCTCTTTCTCTCTAGGTCAAGAGGGAAAGAGGGGGGTCAGGGAGGAAGGTCTGTCTGAATCAACTTCTTCCAATCATTCCCTCGATCTCTTGAACTCTAACGTTTTCTCACTCCTTACTCGGACTCTTGTTTCCTTCGACATCGTTACTAGGAACGTCTACTCAGATTATACGTATTATATGTAAAGAAACAGTATAGTTTCGTTCGAAGGCCTTCGGGATGAAAACGTTCTCTTTAGGTATCAGTGTACATGGAGAACCTCTGGTCTGATAGGGATTGGTTTAAACTAACACGGAGAAGGTCATAGGGTGGTCGAACATACATGAGTTGAACGTGACAACTGTTTAGAACTGTGCGTAAGTAATCATTAAAAATCCTACGTTTATAAAACAGTGAAGTACATATAATATTCGGAGAGAGTGTGGTATATAATAAAGTGAATGTTCTATGTAGGTTTGGGATAAGGGAGTGAGACGGGATCCAGAGAACCTAAAGGTACGTTAGATTTGTTGGATACATAAATTTTTATTAAACTCGTATGTAAAGTTCTCTGTTCGAATTCCATTAATAAGTTCTTTTTTTTAATAGGTACCGGTTTATTCAAACCCCTTTGATATATAACACGAAAGGAGAATCTCTAAATGTTACTTCAAGTCAATCTCTAAGTCTCGTTAAGAGGTCTCAAAGGGTTCAATTAGTTCAATTGTGTGTGTCTTGTGTAAACACGAATATTACGGATAATTATGGGGTGCTTATGTGACTATTTGTGACTAAGTCTAGTACACCAGTGTTACAGTCAGACTCGTAGTCATCGTAAATAACAAATCCCGTAACACACTCCATGACGACCTCTGTAACCCAACATTCTATGTTAGATAAGGGTGTCTAATAATATTATTACAACTCGGTCTTGTATATTTATTTCTCTATTTATTATTAAATTCCGTGGTACCATATTCATGGTTTTCCCGTTTGTTTGTCACATCGATCTCGCCTATCCTCCGACCTAACAATATTCGATTCACAAGTCCCTTCCTAGATCTTCTTATACTCTGAACTAGGAACTCTCTTCTATGTATATGTCTCTCTCCGTTTTTACGTCTACCGTATAAACCCTTTTTATTCTGGTCAATTCCCAAACACGTTCATCTATCTTAGTCACATTGTATGGAACGAAGTTAAAGATATTATTCCTACATCTAGAAATAATAAGTCCGGTTTTCTCAACAGCCTTAAGAAACTCACTTCTCTCGTAAAGTCTCTTTTCACACAAATATCTTTCAATACGAGGGGAGTCGTTAATCTTGTCTCCTCCGAAAGAAGAACTGAAGACTCGAATCCAAGAGGTTTTGTCATCTCGGGTGCTGTTCCGGACCGTATGTCCATAAAAAATCACCCCACACTAGGACTCCTGGGTCTCGACCTGTGACCCTGCTCATCTCCTCCCTTCTCCCCTTCAGTTGCGGTAGTTCGGGGAGCGGTAACACCCGTTGACTCCGAACTAGACGGTCCTGTGAGATTTTCTTGGCACTTCTTATGTAGAGTCTTAACAAGTGGGTTTTCTAATTTCCCTCTTCATAGATAGTTAAGGGTAGTGGGAAGTTCCCAACGGGAGTGTAACCTTCCAAATATATACGAAGTCTTGCGGGTCTACCCAAAGACGTTCGTAGGATGAATCACATTCATCTCTTCGGGACCCGTCTTTCACTCTTTATATGTCACTCCGATTCCATGTCACACCAGGTCATTGAGGACGTACGTTGACCACTGGGTTGATACCGACTTCAATTCTTCTCCCCAAGTTCTCCGACAGATACATTCACTATAGACTATGTTGGAGGTTTCCTTCTAGTTAGGTCAGGTTTGGGAATAAAGGTGCAATGATGGACTAAGGAAAAAGAAGTCAGAAAAACATGGTGCCAGGAACGTGTACATTAGTTGAGGTCCCAAAAATCGTAACAGGAAAAAAGGAGGAAAGTAAAGAGGATAGTAAGGTTTTTCTTTTTTTCCCCCTTTTTTCCTTTGTTTTTATCCGTTTATAAAACGAAGTTGAATAAATGTATGGGTTTTTTTTCTCAAAAGTCTAAACAAATTGTTCCATGTAAACTACCGGTTTCTGAAGGTCTTCAAGGGTCCGTTCTACGCGTACGAGGTACGTATTTTTACTTGACGGTCCCGAAGGAACCATTCGGGGGACGGCTACGTCCTCTGTCCGTAAGCCAGGGACTAGGTCCTTCTAGGGGGTACGACTCCCGGCCGACGACTCGGGTATGCGGTGTTGATGACTCAGATACAAGATCTCGATCCTCGGTGTTGATGAGTCGGGTACACGACTTTGATGACTTCAGGTGTACGGGATTTCGGACACGAGGGGTTGTTCTCTTCGGTGGTGTTACTCTTCTGGTGTGTGGCGTTGATCTCTTTTCGGACACGTCGTTCCTTCTGGGTCGCACCGGCTTTTATTTATTCAATAAGATTTTGTGATTGAAGGTTTTATTTAGAAAGACATTTGAAATGTGACGGTCCTGTCAAGTCGTGAAGGTTAGTCTTGTTTGGTTTCGTCACTTCAGTCACGGAACGGGTAGTTAGGTCCTGTTCAGACGGAGTCGTCTTCGGTACGATCTTCCACACGAAGAAGTTTTGACGGTTTTGGTCGTTATAAGTAGTAGATAAGTAAGTTGTTTATAAACAATCTCTGGATGATACTAGGTCCATAACGAGATTCGAGACCCCTATTTCAAATTACTTTATCTGATTCAGAGACAAGAATGCTTTGAATGTTAGACTAACGTTCCCTTTATGTGTTTGTTCATAGATTACTCAACTTACTATTGTATTTCCTACCCCCTCCCGAAGGGACCACCAGGTCACCAATTCTTAGGTGGACGGTTACGTCTCCTGTACCAAGCTAGGGAATAAACCCTTCCTAGAGTGTACAGCGTCTCGTTGGTTCGGGCACGAGGTGTTCTGTTCGGTGTCGTCACTCTGCGGGTGTGTGATGTTGCTTCTCACCGGGGGTCAAAGACGTTGATCTCTTTCAGGAGCTCGTCATTGTTTCTGGGACACGTCGGTGTTTATTTATTTAATTTTTTCTTTCTTTGATTCCTCCCTTTTGGTCATCTTCTCTTATTTCCTAACGGTCTACTCCTTACTTTCGTACCCATAGTAGGAAAATATACACACACACAAATTAGTGAGTCAGCCCAGACTGAGAAACGTTGGGGTACCTGATGTCGGGCGGTCCGAAGACACAGGTACCCCTAAGAGGTCCGTTCCTATGACCTCACCCAACGGTACAGGAGAGGGTCCCCTAGAAGGGTTGGATCCATAGGTTGGGTCCAGAGGACGTGACATCCGTCAAAGAAATGGTTGACTCGGTGGTTCCTTCAGGTACGAATATGTATCGTGTCCAATATTTCACACTATAAACACGTCTCCGTACCTCCTTTACTCCCATATTCGGTACACCAATACACCCCTTCTTCGATGGTCTGTGTCCATTTAATGAACGGTTCTGGGACTCCGTTTCATACGAACCGGACAGGTCCCTTCTCGCTCCTCCGGTCACGTCGAGCTCATCTCCCTCGTCCCCTCTTACATATACTCCATGCCGTATACCCCGGGACCTATAGTAATATTTTGGTCGAAATTGCGACTAACTTTGTCCTTCAGTGTCTTCCTAAAACTCATCTCCTCCACTCATGGTTGAATACTAAAATTTCCTAGCAAGACCAATGTTACCTCTTATCTACATCTCGTAACCCCATCTGTCTTCCCTGGTCAATCCCTCCCTCCGATCTCTACTACAACCGGGTCTCCTCCTACTGTCGTCGCCCCGAGGGCTCTTTACCACCCTAATCTTAATATAAAGCTTGTATCAATGTCCTAACCGACTACCTAACCTACACGACATATTCTCTTTCACTCCTCAGTGTTTACTGAGGTTCCAAAAACTGGGTTTTTTGATCTTCTTACTTCGACAGTAAACTGTTTTGTTCCTTCTAACGTCCGAACCCCGACCTCTTTTAATTTTCGAGTGAAATCCCGTACAGTGTATACTATAAACAATTTGTTCACCCCTACAGTTTATCCATCGACTTGTATCCATCAGGAGAGGGACGTACTAAGACTTTGACGTGTTTAAAGTCAATGGTGTTAAGGTAATTTATTGTCGTCAGGAGGTTATTACGTCACGTTTAAGGTTAAACAACAACAACAAATTAGGGATTTAACACAGACTGAGAAAACGTTGGGGTACCTGACGTCGGGGTGACCCGAGGAGAGAGGTACCTAAAGGGTCCGTTCTTGTGGTCTCACCCAACGGTAAAGGAGGAGGTCCCCTGGAAAGGTTGGGTCCCTAGTTTGAGTACAGAGGACGAACTGTCCACCTAAGAAAGGGCGATTCGATGGACGTTTCGGGAGTTTAAGGTCAACGGTTGTCACATAATTGATGCACATTGACGTCTTTCATGTTGAAGGTGTAACACTAGTCGCTGGTTAGCATGGCGAAGAAAGTCTCAGACACGAACCAGTGACGTATAGCCAATGAGTCAAGGGTGTGTCTGACGTTTCACACAACATGGAGGAATAGAGGGTCACTATTTGGGTATACTGTAAGGTGGTTTTACCCAAGAGTTGTCTCCTTTGACCAATTGTTTCTACTTTTTTTCACGTTGAGACTTTCATTTTGCACTTCGTTCGTATTTGTTTCAATATCTTCTTTAGAATTATCGACTGAACTGTCGTAGGACGATGGTAGTTCTCTGAAAAGTGGACGTCGGTATCCACGGATCACTTCCTTTCAAACTTCTGTGTTTCCTCCTTTCGTCGCCATTACTTTTTCTACTTCCACAGGGTCTCGTCCGCTAGGACCGTTTTCGGAAGTGTAGTCTCTTTGGGAACCTCTATAAAGTGTTGTAACTTTCCTGTCTTCGATTTTACAACCTTCAACTAGGTATGAATCTCTCCTGACACTACTAAAAGGTCCCGTATCCTTTCTACGACCGAGACATAGTGTAATCTGTTGTTCTTCCGTTCGTACCAAGTTTGATGAGGGTCATTCATAAAATGTTTCTTTATTTTGTAATTAAGAGTTACAAAGATTATAAAATTTAATCACAACAACAACAAGTCAGTGAGTCAGGTCAGACTGGGAAACACTGGGGTGCCTGACGTCGTACGGTCCGAAAGGACAGGAAGTGGTAGAGGGCCTCGAACAAGTTTGAGTACAGGTGACTCAACCACTACAGTAGGTTGGTAGAGAAGGACAGCGGGAAGAGGAGAACGGAAGTTAGAAAGGACCGTAGTCCCAGAGAAGATTACTCAGTCGAGAAGCGTAGTCCACCGGTTTCACAACCTCGAAGTCGGAGTCGTAGTCAGGAAGGTTACTTATAAGTCCTAACTAAAGGAAATCCTAACTAACCAAACTAGAGGAACGACAGGTTCCCTGAGAGTTCTCAGAAGAGGTTGTGGTGTCAAACCCTCCCTCCCCTACATCCACATGGATACCGACTAAGAACAACTACATACTGTCTTTTGGTGTTTTAAGACATGTCGTTAATAGGAAGTTAATTTTTGTACTTCGCCGTCTTTTCGTAGTTATAAAATTTAATCACACGATTTATGGGTAAGAACAAAAAAACTTATATAAACATTAACCTATCAACAAAATTTTACAACACAACCAAAGACGACATGTTGCACTTAGTCGGTATTCATATATGTATGCAGGAGGAAGAACTCGGACGGAGAGCGGAGCGGGCGAGGTCCAGTAGTGCCTCGTAACCCGACTCGAGAGACACGGTATGCCGTCGGAAGGTGATCGATGGATAAAATGTATACCATTACGTATACACTTTTGATCAAGTGTCTACACTCAAAAACAAAAAAGTAAAAGGATAAACAAATATTGACTGCCACACTCGAAAATGAAAAACTGTCATAAAATTTCCAGGGTCTCTTTTTGTTATTACTAAGAGTAACTAAGAATTCTTTGGAAACGTGTCAGAGTCAGACGTACCAGTAAAAATGTCAGGGTGTCACACGTTTCATTCACACACAAACCTCAAGTCCTCTTCTCCGGGCCCGACCTCTGTATGTAAACACTTAAGAATGACCTATCAACTATAAGGTCCTACTCTAGTGGAACTCACACTCACATCTAATTTTTTTTCCAGATTCCTGATCTGGGTCCCCTTGAGGTTACTAATCTCAAATCCCTTTCCTCCTGCTTAGATGTTTCTTTCGGTTGTCCCTCACGACTATATGATGTTGCTCTTGGTTCTTTCTCCACAGGGTTTCGGTTGTGTCGTAAAGTTCCTTTCTCATTAGTTGACACGACGACCGTTCTGTTCACTCTGTTATGGTTCCTTTACTAGCGCCGTAAGCCAACGGTGATACTTCTACTGACTACGGAACTGTTCCCGACAAAAGTCATTTCACCACCTTACGTTCAGACTAATCTCACTCAAGTTCTCTCTTACCCTCCTCTCCTTTGCCTTACCACTGGTGTCTGTAGAGGAGACTCCTGTGACAGACACCTCCCTTGACCGTGTCCGACACTCGGGTCTCTTGACAGAAGAATTTCGTCTGTGATAGTGTCTTGTAGACATACGACAAATTGTATCAATTGATCTCTTGACAATCGTCCTCTCCAACTACGGTTCTCTTCCTTGTTGATAATTTTGTTACAGGAACTTTCTCCCATTATAGAATATGAGTTGATCTCCTGGAGTGGAATGTGTCCCTGTACCGGATGTGTCCCGGTCGGAGACCCGAAGTCCTGAGTCAACGGAGTGGATATTTTACTCTGACCTGATCTGGTCTCCAAGAGTTTCACGTCAGAGGTCTTGTCGGCATAGTTATAGTGGACTGTTAAAATAAATTTTACGTCCAAGGGTCCGGATAGTTTCTGGATGACTTAGTCTTTACGGTAAAACCTCAATCCGGATCGTCAGACCCGAGAACTTGTTCGGGAGAACCCCCAAGAATACGTGGGACTCCGAATCTTGGTGACCTGAGCTAAAAATTCGTTGGAAAACCGAAACATAAGGCAGTTAGACATGAAGTTATTGGACAAGTTTTTATCCATATATGAAGTTAATGGAAGGTTTTAGATAATTAATTCAAAAGTATTATGACTTCTGACAAAAGTTCGTCTTCAAGTTCTTGGGTTCGACAAAAGATCCAAAACAGTAGGGGGTTCTCGGTTTAGTTCGTTATTATTGTAAATACGTAGAATTTTCGTACCAATAAGGTTAAAGGTTGGGTTGAAAAAGTACCACCTCATAAGTTGAATTGTAACTCCTATAGTCATGTCTATATAGTCATTTCATATGAAAAATTACTTTTGAGTGACCCTTAATTTTCGATAACGAAAGCTCAGTAAACCGCAACAAGACATAACGCACCTTACGCAATAAGGGATCCTCGGCTGGTCTGTTCCTATCTGTCCACTGTAATTAGGACAGGGTGTGACAACAAGAAACACTCGAACCCAGAGAGGTCAGTGTGTGAACCTCCTTTAAGGTATGTTTGTCTCCTTCGGTCTGAGAAAGACCCTCTTGATTCATCGACTGAATGACGTAATCTGTAACTACGGACGATTTCTATTTTGGACCCTTTTCTGGAGTCCAGGATAAGAGGTAACAACGACGGACCCGGTCACACATACAGAGTTGGTACGTGTAAAGGGACCCACCACCCCCCGCCGGTAGTCGGACGTCGACACTGTCCTAACGACTACAAATGTCATCCGTTCAATTGTGACGAAAGACGGTTAGGTACACCAAAGAATAAAATTTCTACTCTTGTTAAGGAAGAGAGGGGATGAGGTAACAATAAACCAAATGATCCGAACGTCCTCTTCCTTCGTCATTTAATGGTTTCGTTTCTTCACATTTAGAGTGGTCCCACACGGGGAGTCTAAACCTATTTGGAATCGTATACCTAGACTATGCCCCTATGTCTTCTGCCCAGGAGAGGCGAAACACCACTTAGCGAAACCCCTTCACTTTACCTTCGGCGATCTATGACACAGCCACAGACGTGAAGAGATAAAGACTTAGTTTGGTCGACAGGAGTACGGATCAAACTACCGAGGCCTTTCGGTCGACCAATTCCTCGTCACTCCTGAGACGACCGGTTCTTGAGAGTCACGGTCGCTCGGAAGAGTCTTTCCAAAGGGTTTTGGGAAAGGAATAAATTAAGACAATTAATTATAGTGTAAGAGGGTAGTCACAGACAATCATTGCTACGTGACCCCTCACCTCCCTCTCCTCTTAATGTTAAAGGAGGTAGTGTTTTCTTTTTCTTTTCTAAACGTACTTTCGAGTTTAACAAAAGTTTGGTGTAGATATCCTTCGGTCATAATTCTGCTCCGGTCGTCCACGTATTTACTGAATGGATAGTAGACTTATTCAGTAGATGAAGGAGACAAGTCGATGGGAAAGGACTTATCACAGTCACGGACGGACCGAATCGGGGCGGGGGACGAAGTCACCCAAAATCAGGACCGACCATGTGACCCCAGTGGACTTCCACTTTCACAATAGCGAGTTAGTACAGACTGAGAAACGCCAGGGCACCTGACATCGAGAGGTCCGGGGAGACAGGCACCTCAAGAAGTCCGTTCTTATGACCTCACCCAACAGTACGGGAGGAGGTCCCCTAGAAGGGTTGAGTCCCTAGTTTGGGTCCAGAGGGTGTAACGTCCACCTAAGAAATGTCAGACTCTGTGGTCCGTTCGGGTAAATTTCCGTATTATTTGTGATTATTCAAGTCCCAACTTTTCATGAACTTTCTACTGACAGAATGGTAATTAGACTTAGTGATACTTGGGGGTTTAGTTCGTCGGTAGGTCAAATCTTTACTTATGAGGAATTACTGTCTATTGAGTAATGGAAGGATCCGTCAGGTAAAGAAAGTAGAAACCAGTCGAGATTGGACGGGGGGTGGGGGGTTTTTAAGTATGTATCTTTTTGATTAAGGGACATAAAGAAAATAAATCTTTCGAAAGACAAACCCCTTTGAAAACATCTTACTTCTCGAATACCCTGTCAAATATCGTTCCTACATCACAGAGACGTACAAATTGAATAACTTTTACGATTTTTATACGTCATCTACCGTCCCTCAGACGACCGTGACAATATGTGGGATCTTGCACTTTACGTAAGGGACGGAGTTGTATGGACATCGGATTGCTGTATATTTTATTTAGTCCTCAGTCTGTGACACACTATTTTATCTCATTATGTCCTGGTGTCCTTGAATAGTCTCCCATGAATTAGGTCAGACCTCCTACTCTTAGGGGTTCTTCACTGTAGTTTCGACTCCGACTTTGTACACACGTACACACGATTCGGGGAAGTCAGTACAGGTTGAGACACACTAGGGTACCTGATGCCAGACGAACCAAAAAGACAGGTACCCTAAGAGGTCCGTTCTTATGACCTCACCCAACGGTACGGGAAGAGGTCCCCTAGAAAGACTGGGTCCCTAGTTTTGGTCCAGAGGACGTAACGTCCGTCTAAAAATGATATACTCGGTGATTCACTTTCACTTTCAGCGAGTCAGTACAGACTGAGATACGCTGGGGTACCTGATATGTCAGGTACCTTAAGAGGTCCGGTCTTATGTCTTCACCCATCGGAAAGGGAAGAGGTCCCCTAGAAGGGTTGGGTCCTTAACTTGGGTCCAGAGGGATAGTCGACTCGGTGTTCCCTTCGACATTTAGTCACAACGGTAAAAAACGTATCATCTTTTAACAAAAATAGAAAAGGGGTTATGATATGACTTAGAGTGAATTGGTCTCTATTGAAAGAAAAATGGAGGTCAAAGTTTCGACTTTTATCCGGTCACGTTTTTACGATAGAGTATAGACTGAATTACCAAGAAATCACACAATCCTGACTCTCCTCCTACTTCCTTTTCCCACTCGTAGAGAAATAGATTGACCTGTGTTATTACCAAAAGAGTCGTACAGAGACCACTTGTACCTGAAGAGAACTCCGTCCGAGAGATACGTGGACACATACTCAAGGAGTCTCCCGGGAAGTTCAGAAGAGGTGGTGTGTCAAGAGTCTGTGCGGGTAGGGAGGCGGGAGTGGGTGACCATGTAGGGTGTTGGTTACGGGGAACGGGTTTTCGTCAGGAGAACCGATCCCATAACCGTTCTACAGAATTGGTGAAAAGTAACACAGGTGAGATCAAATTCCCTGTGTTTCAGTTACATGTTTTTTGTGAGCATAAAGATTTATGATCCTTATTTGTTAATTTTCGGTTTTAAATAATTTGTTATAGTGAATCTTATAGGGGGTTTCTTAACTTATGACTCAACATTTAGATTGTTCTTACACGTCCAAGACGTAGGACTTTTGATGTTTTACCATTACTTTATTCTGGATTTATTTACCTCTGTGTGTGGTACAAGTGTTTAGTCTTCGGAGTTACATGTATTTTAAGAGGGGTTTGACTAGATGTCTAAATTGTGTTAATATTAGTTTTAAGGTCGGCTCAAAAAACATCTATTTATCTTCGACCTAGGTATTAAATATACTTCTCCATTTCCTTGATATTTACGGTTTTATTAAAACTTTTTTGTTCTCGTTTCAACTTCTTGAGTGTGGTGACTAACATTTTAATACTATTTGTACCATTAGTTCTGTTATTCAATTACTTCTTTCCAACGTCGGTATTTAGTTACCTCGCTTTATTTCTTCGTACGTTTATATTAGTTGATTATAAAAAAATTTCTGTGTTTTTTCTAGTTGTCTTTTTTTATCGAAAAGGAACCTTAGAACTTGTGGATATCCGTTTTTAATTGGGGACGGATTTGGGATGTGAAATATGTTGTTAATTTAGTTTTCTCTAATTTACTTATTTGCATTTTGTCTTTTGATATTTTGTTTTGTAACCTCTTTCAGAACTATTGGAATCCACTCCGTTTCTCAAGATTTCGTACTGTGACTTGTGTAATAAGTAAATATTTTTAATTATTTAACTTGAAATGGTTTTAATTTTAGAAAAGGAGATTTAGAGGAGTTCTTTAATTTGTATCTTAATAGTATACTGGGTTGTTAAAGTGAGGTTTTGTATATCGGTTTTCTTAATTTTCGTTCTTTTATGAACATGTTCTTTATGAACATGTAGGTATAAGTGACGTCGTCATAAGTTTTGTCGGTTTTCCATTTTTGTCGGGTTCACTGGCAGTTTACTTACTTATTTTTTTTACACCATATATGTAGATTACCTTATAATAAGTCGGAATTTTTTACTTTAAGACTACGTACGATGTTGTACCTACTTGGAGTTTTTATAATATAAAGTACTTTATTCGGTCAGTGTTTATAATGTACTAAGACGAATATACTCTATGGATTTTATCTGTTTAAGTATCTATGTCTTTCATCTTATTTTCAATAGTCTCCAACCCTCACCCTCCCTTACCCCTCAATGTCAAACTGTCCATGTCTTAAAGACCAACCCCTCTACTATTTCAAAACCTTTATCTATCACCACTACCAACGTGTTGTAACACTGACATTGTTCAGTACGTGAATTATTACCAATTTTACTGTTTAATATGTATATGTGGATATACTTAAATGGAGGTGTTAAAAATTTTTCTTAGTCCTCCTTCTCGGAAAGAAAACACTTTTTTGTTAATCCTTTTTCTTTTCTGTTCGATATCTGACTTCCTTTATGAACCTTTAGTGTGTAGGTAACTTCCTGACTATAGATTTTGTGTAATTCTTGAGATTTGTCATTCTTTTTTTGTTAAAAATTTTTTACCCGTTTTCTCAAGTTATCCATGAAGTCGGTTCTCCTATACCTTACTGTTATTCGTGTACTTTTCTAAGAGTCATAGTAATTGGTAAGTCAAGTCAAGTCAAGTCAAGTCAGTGAGTCAGCACAGACTGAGAAACGCTGGGGTACTTTACGTCGTACAGTCCGGAGGGACAGGTAGTGGTTGAGGACCGCAAGTGAATTTGAGTCCAGGTAGCTCAGGCACTACGGTAGGTCGGTAGAGTAGGAGACAGCAGGGGAAGAGGAGGACGGGGGTTAGGGAGGGTCGTAGTCTCAGAAAAGGTTACTCAGTCGAGAAGCGTACTCCACCGGTTTCATGACCTCGAAGTCGAAATCGTAGTAAGGAAGGTTTCTCGTGGGTCCTGACTAGAGTAAATCCTACCTGACCAACCTAGAGGAACGTCAGGTTTCCTGAGAGTTCTCAGAAGAGGTTGTGGTGTGAAGTTTTCGTAGTTAAGAAGCCCCGAGTCGAAAGAAGTGTCAGGTTGAGAGTGTAGGTATGTACTGATGACCTTTTTGGTATCGGAACTGATCTGCCTGGAATCAACCGTTTCATTACAGAGACGAAAACTTATACGACAGATCCAACCAGTATTAAAAGGAAGGTTCCTTATTCGTAGAAAATTAAAGTACCGACGTTAGTGGTGGACGTCACTAAAACCTCGGGTTTTCATACATCAGACTGTGACAAAGATGACAAAGGGGTAGATAAAGGGTACTTCACTACCCTGGCCTACGGTACTAGAAGCAAAAGACTTACAACTCGAAATTCGGTTGAAAAAGTGAGAGGAAGAAGTGAAAGTAGTTCTCCGAGAAATCAAGGAGAAGTGAAAGACGGTATTCCCACCACAGTAGACGTATAGACTCCAATAACTATAAAGAGGACCGTTAGAACTAAGGTCGAACACGAAGAAGGTCGGGTCGTAAAGAGTACTACATGAGACGTACCTTCAATTTATTCGTCCCACTGTTATATGTCGAAACTACATGAGGAAAAGGATAAACCTTGGTCAGACAACAAGGTACAGGTCAAGATTGACAACGAAGGACTGGACGTATATCCAAAGAGTTGTCCGTCCAGTCCACTAGACCATAAGGGTAGAGAAAGTCTTAAAAGGTGTCAAATAATACTAGGTGTGTCAGTTTCCGAAACCGTATCAGTCATTTCGTCTTTATCTACAAAAAGACCTTGAGAGAACGAAAAAGCTACTAGGTCGCCTACAACCGTTAAACTAGAGACCAAGGAGACGGAAAAGATTTTGGTCGAACTTGTAAACCTTCAAGTGTCAAGTGCATAACGACTTCGGACCGAACCTCTTAAAACTCGTAATGAAATGATCGCACACTCTACTCACGTTAACACGCCATCAAACTCGTAAGAAACCGTAACGGAAAGAAACCCTAACCTTAAGTTTAATTTTGGTATTATTCTATAGTGACGTGTGAATGATCCTAATGATGTTATTTTTTTTAGTACTGTTGTAGTTCATGACCCACCTTTTTGATCGTGAGAGTATACAATGACCACACTTAAGTTTTAATATTGTCGGTGAGATCTTTTATCAAACCGTCAAGGGACAGTTTAATTTGTATATCCATAGTATACTGGGTAGTTGCGGTGAGTATTTTTAATATTTATTTTTAATGTCAGTGGGATGAAAGTACGTCACCACTTCCTTTACCGTTGGGTGAGGTCACAAGAACGGACCTCTTAGGGTCCCTGCCCCCTCGGACTACCCGACGGTAGATACCCCAGCGTGTCCCAGCCTGTGCTGACTTCGTTGAATCGTCGTCGTCGTTTTGGACATTTATTTATAAACGTACACACGTACGATTCAGTGAAGTCAGTACTGTCTAATATACGTTGGGATACCTGATATCGGAGGGTCCGAGGAGACAGGTACCCTAAAAGGTCCGTTCTTAGGACCTCACCTAAGGTAAAGGAGGAGGTCCCCTAGAAGGCCTAGGTCTCTAACTTGGACGCAGAGGACGTAACCGTCCGTCTAAGAAATGACGGTTCGGTTGCACCTTTGTGAACTTACCCTTATCTCTACCCATTCGGCAAATGAAGAAAGTAGATGGCCACCCCCACCCCGTCCCCCTGGAGAGAAATCCACAAATCAATGTCCTCGTTAATTGACTCTGAAAGTTTCACTCACATTTAATAAACTTGATTTTGTCTTCTAATATCTCCACTCATATATTTATTTATTTAAATTAATAATGTCTTTTATCATTACGTGTCATTACCATAGAATTTTATCGAAATGATACATGGTGTATGTCAGAAGCACACAAAGACTTTGGGTGCGGAACTAGACCGTCTCTGAGAGTAACAGGTGGTCTCCCGCTGAGTACTGACACGAAAGGGGAACCCCGACGAAGTCCCAATCACTCACGAAGCCAGTTTTAGAGGTGACGTACAACCATATCTCAATCCGTCTGACTCTACCTCTTCTCTAAATACCAAGACCCTATTTTATTTTCCCAAGACCCGAGGAATTCACAGGACGAAAAGGAGACCCGGAATCCACTAAAGAGGAGGACTAGGAGAACCCCAGATTTTCGACTCGACAAACAGAAGGAACCTTTCATTTCGGGAAGTCTAAGGACCGTGACTAGTTCGACTTGTTTCCCGTATCATTATGACGGGTGATTAAGTGAGGCGTTTATCCTTCAGAAATGGCCCTGTGTCCATAATAAAGTACGAAATTTTCCCCCAGAGATTATTACCCTTTCTAGATTCACTTTCACAATCATCGAGTCCGCACGGGTTGAGATACGCTGGGGGACCTGACATCGGGTGGTCCGGGGAGACAGGTACCCCTAAGAGGTCCGTTCTTATGACCTCACCCGACGGTATGGGAGGAGGTCCCCTTAAAGGACTGCGCCCTTAGTTTGTCCCCAGAGGACGAAACGTTCGTCTAAGAAATAGTCGACTCGACGGTTCCTTTGGGACACCAATCTTCGTGCTTTTCCGACAAGATTTAGTGTTGAGACCTATCCTGTACAACAAATTGAATGTTAGTCTAAGATCCTTCACACATATGTAGTGGAAAATAGACGTTACCCTCTAAGTTTTGATCTTTTCTGAAGAATTGTTTGTCTAAATTCCTTACATGGTCATGTTGAGATTCCACGACGATCCTAAAAAACGAAGTAGTAAGAAAATTTTATTTAGTCTGTATACCACCACCACCACAATCAGTGAGTCAGGACAGGCTGAAAACGGTGGGGCACCTGAGATCGGACGGTCTGAGGAGAGAGGTACCGTTCTTATGACCTCACCTAACGGTAAGGGAAGAGGTCCCTTAGAAGGGATTGGTCCCTAGTTTGGGCCCAGAGGAGGTAACGTCCGCCTAAGAAATGGTAGACTCGGTGGTATACACCAACGTGGTATCGAAAGGCAAGTACTAATGGATTAAAAGGTGTAATTTGGGGGTTTGGTCTAGAACTTTTTACTTTTTCGAACCTGAAGTCGAGTGGAGGTACTCCCTTGTTTGCAAAAACGTACTGAACCGAGAATTGAATAAAAAAATTACTGAAATTTAGGGTAGAATAAACTTATGGGTCCTTAAACCCCAGAACCCCACCCCTATCTTCAGTCCAGTATTGTCTCCTCACAAAAAGTAAATGATGATCAATTTCGTCTGACCATACCCCTTCGTCTCTGACCCCAATCCTCACGTCCGTGACCCAAGACTTCACCCTTTCTTCGGTCCAAGAATCGTAAGAAGAGGAACCCGAGATTAATCGACTCCCTTCACCACTTTCTACTGTTTGTCCTACCCTAACGAAGTTACTCTAGGAGAAGTCGGTACCAAATACTACGTTTCACGACGCCTACGTTTGTGCCCGGACCGACCTTGTCGGTCCCTGACGGTACCTGGAGACATGGACGTCTCGAGGCAGTTGTCTCCGGGACACTCCAGCCGGTCGTCAGGATATACTCACCCTTAAGTAGAAAGCAACGTCTCCTGCATTTTACTGGACAAGGTCATTTTGGCTTTGAATCCCTCCCTTTTGTTTGGTTGTATTTTACATTTGAATCGAGGCAGACAAAGGCAGGATCTCCTCGTTTCCACTAGTCTTACTGACGTCTCTGAGACTGTGGAGTGGGAGAAAATAAGACAGGCACTCGTCTGCGTCTAAACGTTCTAGAAAATCTCGGCTTCCGATTAGTGTCTTTCCCTAACAAAAGGTAGAGAGTCCTTGTTTTAGACATATTCTTTAGACTACTGTACAAGGACCTGACTGGCATTTTTTGTAAAAGGGTTTATTGTAGTCATTTGAGACCTAAGAAAGAAACCCTGATCGGGGTTTAAGTAACCCCTTTAGTAACACGAATTAGTCAAGCCAAAAGCCCATACTATGTTAAACGTTCCGACACAGTATGTTGGTGTATCAATCGTACCTACTTTTATGATAATTAATCTCTATTCGTAAACAGGTTCTCGAACGACATTAGTCTAGAACGTCCCTAAATTTGAGCCATGAAACGGTTAATCTTAATAAAATTTTATCTAAATTAACACTTTCCCTCCGGGGACAGAATGTCCCCCTCCAAGAACGCTGAAAAAGAAAGATTCTTTTTTAAACGAGTAAAATAGTGTGAATGGAAGTAGAGAAGTAATTTTTTAGGTTAGAACATCCTTTATTATTAGTTACTCTAAATTAAAAACCATAGTAGAAAAATTTTCTGAAGGATTTTCAAAGACAAATTTTCATCAAATCTGAACTAGGGGTTTTATTAATATAAATCCAGGATTTTGATTTTACAAAATATATGTCTTAAGAAAATCTTTGACAAACTGTTCGATTATTTTTTACATTTCGATAGACACGTAAAGAAATATTTTTCACCTTTAATTTGTACTATTTTACTAGATCAAAGAAACTATAATTGAAAAATTACTGAAAATTTTACTGTTTACCTAAATAAAGTCTCGTATAAACGCGAAGGATTACTGTTTCAACACTCTATTTCAGGGTGTTCTTACTTAAGACCTTTTGAGTTATTGATATGAAAATTAAATATTCACGATGGATATGTCAGCATACAATGTCGAAATTTTAGTATAATGTGAAATGACTTTACTTAGTCTAAATTATGTCAGTAAAGGGGTCACACGGGACCTGTTTCGAGTCCCTTTGTACACTGGTCTGTTTCCTTGTGTTAATCATTAAGTTCCAGCTAGGTCCGGTCCTTGTGTACTGAACAGTAAGTCCCGAGAAAGTGTCAGTAGTGCCACTAAGGGAGGGGGTGTGGAGGAGTCGGGTCAGGTGACGGTCGGATCGCACGCAGAGTGTGGGAGGAGAGTCACGACTCTGATGTGGAGGGACCCGACCGGAGAGGTTGAGTCGACGGGTGTGGGGTGGACCGAAGGGAGTCGAGTGGGAAGAGACTAATATAAAGGGAACTTTCACTTTCACTTTCAGTGAGTCAGCACAGGTCGAGAAAAGCTGGGGTATCTGACATCAGGCACCTTAAGAGGTCCGGTCTTATGACCTCACCCATCGGCAAAGGAGGAGGTCCCCTAGAAGGGTTGGGTCCCTAGCTTGGGCCCAGAGGGTGTAACGTCCGTCTAAGAAATGGTCGACTGGAACGGGAGACGATTCTTCCGGTACGGTTGTACACAGACTGGAAAAAGAGGTAGTTTTCCGTGTAGAGGAAGGGAGTTGGGGTCTCGATCTATGAGACGGATGGTTGTTTTGTCAATTGGACGGATTATTTACTCAGACAGAGATAGGACTCCTACACTCTCAACCTACACTCATCCGTATACTCTCAACTTGGTATTTCTGTCGACTCACGATTTCTTAACTATTAAAACTTGACACCACTACCTCTTCTGAGAACTCTCAGGGAACCTGACGTTCCTCCAGTTTGTTCAGTTAGGATTTCCTTTAGTTGGGACTTTTATAAGTAAACTTTCTATCTACGACTTCGAGTTTATTAAACTGGTGAGGTATTTTTCTCGGTTGAGTAACCTTTTCTGGAACTACGATCCTTTCTAACTTCCGTCCTCCTCTTCTCCTGTTTTCTCCAACTTTACCAACCTACCGTAGTAGCTGAGTTACCTGTACTCAAACTCGTTTGAGGCCCTCTACCACTTCCTGTCTCCTCCGACCACACGACGTCAGGAACCCCATGGTTTTTCGGCCTGTACTAACTCACTGACTTGTCGTTGTTATAGGATTCCCTTCTTCTGTCTCATCGACAGAGGGGAGAGGGGAGGAATCCCCTGTTGACAAGACAAAGGCCTCTGTCTTTTCTCTAATGCTGCTGTGACTCCGTGGAGTTCCACTGAACTTAGAGGGAACTCAGATACGGGTACCGGTCAATACTGGCGATTGGTATCTAATACGTTAGAGTCGGAGGTCGAGGGAGGGATGGGTCCTACTGGAGTTGGAAACTCTTATACACAAAGTCTTGTCTTCCTAAGACCCTAAAGGGACCGTTAGGTCATCAATGTTAAGACGTTACGTCCCCTACACACACACTATGGACCAACCTCTTGATTCTAGGGTGTACGGAGGTCCACGCCGGTTTTTCTCTTCCCAATTTTTTTTTTTCTAAGACCGGAAACCAACCTGACTCTACTTACATTTTTATCCCAACTGTCAAATGGCTGTTTTACTTTTTATTATGAAAGATATATCACTCATGGACGATACCCAGTCTGTGATAATAACGAATTAATTAATCGACTAATTAATACGTACGTACGTACAAGACAGCACAGGCTGAGAAACGCTGGGATACCTGACATCGAGTGGTCCGAGGACACAGGTGCCCTAAAGGATCCGTTCTTATGACTTCACCTAACGGTACTGAAGAAGATCCCCTAGAAGGGCAGGATCCCTAATTTGGGTCTAATTTGAACGTAACGTCCCTCTAAGAAATGTGAGACTCGATGATTCCTTCGGGAGAGGTTAGGATTAAGGAATGACTTACTTCAAGAATAAGAAAGAGCAATTTTCTAGTTACAATTTTTAGGAAGCACACCGTGGTTCTGAGGAAACAATAAACTGGAAGTCGGAGAACTCGGAGTAAAGCAAGACTATGGAATACCTTTGGGTCATAAGACTAGAATAACTTGGTAAGACTTTATCGTTCGAGGGAGAATTGAAGTCTAGAGTTTTACATGGATCGTACATCAGTCAATGAGAACTTATATAAAACTTAATTAACCGAAGGGTCCACCAAGTCGTCATTTCTTAGACGGACGGTTAGTACCTCTGTGTCCTCTACGTCCAAGTCAGGGACCCAGTCCTTCTAGGGAACCTCTTCCTTTACCGTTGGGAGACGTCATAAGCACGGACCTCTTAGGGTACCTGTCTCCTAGGACCGTCCGATGGCAGGTACTCTAGTTTTTCTCAGTTTGTGATGACTCACTGATTGTGAAGGTGTGAGTTCCATAGTTCCGACTTCTATATCTAAATCAACAACAAGAGCATTCGAAGTGGTTCCTCAGATATTTTCAGTCGTAATAGTAAGTATGAACTATAATCTTCACGTAGCACGTGTAGATAACTAAAATAGTCGGTCTTGGGAAAGGGCGAAGTAGATCATTGTCGGAGGAGGAAGAAAATCCTTTGACAGGAGGGGTGGGGACCGGACACTAGGTGCGTCTCGGTTGCATCTCAGGATACGAGAGGTTCCGGTCACTGGACCCGACCCGGTGATATCATCGAATGGAAAGACCGGTGACGGACTCCCACTGCACTGGTCTTCTTCTCTTGGAGATGGAGTCAAAGAGAATAATTCAGTCATGTAATCATGACCGTATATCGTGTCTCCCTGTTTTGATGTCACCCCGCCTTTGTTTGGCCCCGGCACTCTTCTTTTCTCTCCTCGGGGTGGGTCTTATTCTTGAAACAAGGACAACACGGGATAATATGGAGACGAAAAGGTTAATAAACAACAGGTCAGGCTGAGAAACGTTGAGGTACCTGACGTCGTGTGGTCCGAAGGGACAGGAAGTACTAGAGGGATTCAAGTGAGTTTAAGTACAGGTAACTCAGCCACTACGGTGGGTTGGTAAAGTAGGAGACAGTGGGGGAAGAGGAGACGGGAGTCAGAAAGGGTGGTAGTTCCAGAAAGGGTTACTCGACAGAGAAGCGTAGTTCCCCGGTTTCATAACCCTCAACGTCAAAGTCTTGGACAGGAGGGTTACTTATAAGTCCCAACTAAAGAAATCCTAACTGACCAAACTAAAGGAACGACAGGTTCTCTGAGACTTCTGATGAAGATTGGTAAAGTCACCACTTTGAGAGGGTCCTAGGTTCGATCAAGCCTGAGTATACTTTCGACTCTGGTTCCCTCGATTTGTTGAACTGGTTCCGTCCACCATCCGTCTTGAGTCTTGGTCTAGTCCTAGAAGACCGGTGACGTGGTCCGACATCTCATGTCCGAAGATTCCACTACGGGTGAAAGACCGATCTCCTCTTAGAGTCTGAACCACCAATTCACTTATTTTTTAAAATTTACTCAGTTCTTGGTCCAAGTTTTAGTCTCTTCGAGTTAATGACGTTTTAATCCCTTCAGTTAATTAGAAAAACTCGAGGTAATATTTTCCTTTATATATAGTCCTGGAGGTAATATTTCCCTTTTAACGTGACGAGTTAAGTATCCACAAACTGATTCCCCGGATTATGTTCACTCTCGTAAAACTTTTGTTTCTTTGATAGGGGTCCATTCCTAACGGTAAGAGATAGTCGTTATCTTTACATATAATTTAGGTAAGAGGGAGACAACGAATTTGAGTGTCAGTTCCCTTACCCTTTGGCTTTACGTCTTACAATAGAGTAGGTGCAATTAAAGGTAGACTTATGTGTCAGTGAAGACACAATAACAACAATGGCTTGTAAATACCTTTGGGTCTGTCCTGGACCCTCGGGACCTTTTATGTTTTAGATCTCTTCAGAGACCTTTTCAGTCCTTCGGGTCTCGTTTTAAACCGTACCATGAACCCTTGTTCTTTGGTTTCGTACCAGAGGTTCAGGGGACGTCTTAATTGTACCGTCAAACAGGTGTCGGACTCGGACGCGGCGTAACGGAAGAGGTAAGGAGAGAGAGTACCCCGTGAAACCCCTGACCCTTCTATTAAGTCACACGTACAGAACCCCTGTCTCGTACGACAAGACATTAATCCGAACTAAGACAAGTCACGTTGTGGTGAAGTAAAACTTTTGTCTTGGGACAGAAAAGGAAACCCCATATAAAATACTGTAGTATTCCTACAGTAACGAAAAGAAACGACGTGTCCACATGGTACGACTCTATTATCCTCCAAGAAACAGGACCTTTACATGTATATGTAACGTAAAGCAGTTTTAGCTTAATGTAGATTTTACATTGTTCTAGGGATATCTGAAGTATACTCTCCACCGCAACACATATCCTCTCTTCCCATCCTCAGTCTTTTAGTTCTCAGTTCGTAATCAGGTTGGTAAAGGATGAACACACTCAGACTCGTAGGTAAATTGTAGAAACGGGTTATCCAAAATGTAGACATTTTACTTTTATTTTACTCACAAAATGGATGTGATACCTAAAAGTACTTACGGGACACTTTACAAAAAACTCATCCTATTACTTCCTAACTTGCGTACAGGAGACCCTAAAGTTAGGGATAAGTATTTCTACGTTAAAGTTCTTAACCTTTGTTACTCCTTTCATTCCGTTACCTACACTTTTACTTTGGTAGAGTTCTACGCCCGTATAACGACGTGTTTTGGTCGTGAGTCATTGATGAAGGACTAATTTGTATTTCTTTTGTATTGACGAAGTCTACGACAAACGACAGGACATGTGACCTTTAGTGTTCGTCAGGATGTGGGTCTACCGTGAATGGATAAAAATGTTTGTTTCCGGTAGGCGTTGGATAATTTTTCATTAAGTAAGAATAATACTCTCCGGTGTCAGCGTTTTTAGGAAACGTATAAAATTCAGTAAGTAAGTGATGGACTCCTCACAGAATAAAATATGTGTGTGTGTGTGTGTGTGTGTGTGTGTGTGTGTGTATGTATTTGAGAAAGTTCTGTCAAGAGTCTTAAGCTAAGAGTTCTATATTCGTAGTCTTGGATGGGGTTCCAATGTAAAACTTTTACATGTTAGGACTTAGGGTCAGGTCTAGGTCACTTAATCTTTGACCTATTAAACGTAAAATTGTTTATGTGGGGGGGGGGGGGGGCGGTGTGTGTGTGTGTTACTTAAGATGTGACTTAAGACTTCAAACCCTCAAATCTAAGATTTAAGATTTCAAACTCCCAAAAGTTCAAAGATATTTTTTCTTTTTAAAATAGAAATCTTTCTAGACCGAGTCATCTTTACGGGAACCTGAACCGTAACTGAAACTGAAACACAGAGATACGTACACACTAAGTGACACTCTCACAGTCAGTGAGTAAGCACAGGCTGAGAAACACTAGGGTACCTGACATCGGGCGGTCCGAGGAGACAGGTAACTTAAGAGGTCTGTTCTTATGACCTCTCCCAACGGTAAAGGATGAGGTTACACTAAGTGATCCACCACGATTACTAGACTAGACTCGACCCTGTGTAAAAGGTCATTCCTTTTTACGATTGATTGGAGACTGAAACGTATCGACAAAAATATGTTCATTTAAGTTTCAGTCAGAGTTAATAATTTTTGACATGAAGAACTTTTATATTTCCCTTTGTTACGAAATCCAATTCTCACTAGTACTCGAAAAAGGAAAGGTTTTAATGAATACTAATGGATGAAACGGTTTCTGTCTTAAGTCGATATTAAGACGTCTTTGACAGTATATTAAAAATAGAAGTTCTTTTCGACTCGAACTTACTTTAGAAGATTTGGCCTTTCAGTGGTCAGGACCTCCTCAGTGTTATACCTCTTTGTGAAACATGTCGTTCCATCTTAAATGTAAGGTCTAGGTCCGTACAAGTCCGTTCTTAAATTCTGATGTCGGTCGACGTCCCCCTTTTTGAAGGAGACTACCAAGTTTAGTTGTTTGCTGATTTAGTGGTTTGATTTTCCGAGGAAATGGTGAGGTAGATTATACCTTTGAAATTCTTTCTCCTTTCAGACCAGTCTCAACTAACAAGTTTCTGATCGTCGAGTGGTTGATCGTATATTAGATAACGGTTACACTTTGTATTTCCTTGTAGACACACTTAGTATGAAGGAGGTCTAACCTAATTTCCTCTTTTACCAAGATTAAACATTTACAATTTTCGTAAAGAGTGGGAATTTATTAAACGACTAAACGTGTTGATTTGTGTGTGTAGTCCAAAATGTCAGAAACAGGAAACACCTACGGCCGTGGTCCAGTCCGTCGTAGGAACATTATGGTGTGACTCTACGGGGATGTTCTACTCCAGTTTTATTAGTGACAAGGTTAAGACTCGGGGTGGAGACGGACCACCTTAAAGGTGTGGTCCAGAAATCTAGAGGTAATATATTGAGTATTTGAGAGAAGTACTTACCGATATGGGCCTTGAAACCACGGACCCCCTTTTTAAAAAAAAATATATTTGACCTAATTTAAATTCATGTCATTCATGGGATATATACTTAATCAAGGCAAGGTTCACGTACAAGTATTTAGGTTAAACAAGAATTCCGGTTGTTTCGATCGGATTGATAGGTTGATTGTGCTAGCCGATGTACCGTGACATGACATGATCCAAATATTATGAGAAGTGTGGTTGTTATGTGTTTTTCTTTTTGTGTTTTTTATTTTCTGTAAAAATTAGAATATCAGTTCCTCTAGGTTGGTCAGGTAGGATTTCCTCTGGTCAGGACCCACAAGTAACCTTCCTAACTACGACTCCGACTTTGAGGTCATGAAACCGGTGGAGTACGCTTCTCAACTGAGAAACCTTTTCTGGGACCACGACCCTCCCTGACCCACGTCCTCCTCTTCCCCTGCTGTCTCCTACTCTACCGACCTACCGTAGTGACTGAACTACCTGTACTAAAACTCACTTGAGGCCCTCAACCACTACCTGTCCCTCCGGACCGCACGACGTCAAGTACCCCTACGTTTCTCAGCCTGTGCTGACTCGCTGACTTGACTTGACTTGTCATGGAGTTTTCATACCATGTTGTCGACCACGAAGAATTGTCATGGTCGATGTAGTGGTAACGAAAATGTGAACGAAGTTACGTAGGACCCGAACTTTATGTCTATAACATGATAACAAGAGATATGTCAGGAGATGTCACTTCATGTGTTTTCGTGTTGGTGAACGTCTCCTGCGTACGTACATTGCTACATGTGGGGTGTGCACTTGATTGAATGCACTAACCTGTAACTTAAGTGTAAGTGTAGAAACTTTCAAATGTTGAACTTCCAAACTTACGTCCCCTGAATGACGTTTCTATGGGTGAAGTGGAGTATTGACCGTTTCAAGAGTAATAATATCTACTCCTCTTTAATTTATTTATATTCGTCTTTTATTTACGTGTCAATATATTAACTAACCCTACATAATATAGAACTCACCCAACACCTAAGTGACAGACAATATGATAATTTTCATTTTAATTTTATTTAATTTCTCGGTAAATACCTTGTTACTGTCATCATAAAATATTTAGTTTCTGATACTATTTAAGTTAAGATAAGTTTGTTTATTTCAGTTTCCGTTGTATTGAATGACGTGTAGGTACACTGACACAGAACGGGAAACGGGATGGACTAGAAGACGACCCAGAGTTTACTATTGGACCTGTTTTTATAAAGTCTTAGCCCTATTCACCAAGAAGATGGAACCACCCTTGTACTCACCCCTTCTCAGTACGTTACTAAAAATGTTACGAAGCCCAGTCTCTTTCCCCTGTCCTCGGAGGAAGGACTCCTTACTTCACACAGATCAAGTCTTTTTTTGTTCTAACAGGACCCTCTTGTGTCTTCGTATAATTCGAAGATTCCTTCTAGTTCCCCAGGGTCGTACCTCAGTCCTGTCTTTTCCTGTCTGTGTCCTGTGGGAGGGACGGTCTCTGGGAGCTGTCAGTCTAGGTTCCCAACGGTACCTTTTTAGATCCTGATTCAATGTCTCTCTAGGTCGAGGCTTATACTTCTTATAAACACCAAAACGAGTTTCAAGTGTTCGTTTGTGAAAGATATTCTTAAGAACTACAATTTCTAGAAGGATTTTGATTTCTCGTGCAGAATCAAGAAAGTCATTCATGTCTTAGGATTCCTGTCACTTTCGGAAACTAAGTAATAGACCCCGTACGTAGATAAATAGACAAGAACCCTAAGTAATCCGTAGTCCCAGTGTCATTCATTTTCCCTTACCTTTGTATTTTCAATTTGTCGTTGTCTGTCTTACTCAAGACTTCCACTGAAAGTATAGGGACCATTACAATGACTTTCCTTAAACACCCAGGGTGACGAACGGCGAGTTTTGATTAGTTGTCCGGTCCAACCCTTTCAAACGAGATAGAGTCTACGACCGTTGACCCCTCCCCCCTCCCCCGTCTGTAGACAAGTTTCCGGTTGAGAGGTGGGTGGGGGGTGGGACAGTTCGTCACCCATTCTCGAAAATATCTGTCTCACCACCCCCTCCCCCACCACCCTGAATGTACGTCTTTGTCGTGTCAGTAGAGCTTAGACAGCAATCACCAGACTGGTCGTAGTAGAACCAACAAAATCCATGTCAAATAGAAGTCAAGGTCCCATGTAAACAAGAGTAAAGAAACGCCAGTTAAGAGTCTTGACACCGTCGAGTTCAGGACCCATTTCAGACCAGTAGTGTATCAATGTCGAGTGTCCTATACCGAGTCTTATGATAGATATCGGGAACTCTTTCTTGACTTCCAGGAACTGATACGAATTACTGATGTAATAATAATAAATCAGAGGAAACTGAGAAAAGGAAACAAAGTCGTAAAGAATGAAGAGACTAATTTAAATAAGAAACTAAGTTCAAAAGGTGTCCGTTTTCCGTCCGTCTCCTGTACCACTCCACCCCTTCCGTTCCTGTTATACCAGGACGAGGTACAGTCATTCTCGGAAGAGATGACTGTAAAAGGAGTGGGAGGAATTCATAAAATGAATTCAAGTACACATAGTTTTTCAAATGAGTTAACCTATAAGAGTAATTCCACCCGAGATCAAGTAAATGTAAAGGATATGACATGACCAGGATTTACACTTTCGGACTTTTGTGGATAGAAGTAATGTGACACAGGACCCAGTCGTCGGATTGACTATAGGAGGGGTTCTGAGATCTTACGATGTCTACGACTACTACGGAGGCTCAGATTTTGTTTCCGTAATCGAAGACTTTCACGACCATCCCTGAAAGGTGCGACAGTTGTTTTAAGTAGTACCTTGAAGAATCGGGTCAGTCAATAGTCCAATTCGTATTAAGACACTACTGAACAATTTCCTTTTGTTTATTCGACCTTCGATAAGTTTCCATTCCTGATACAAAAGTTGAAGAAACATTACGGAATGTCATTGAATTGTGTTACACCTCGACTACTACCAACAAGGAACTAATTGTTAACCGAAAACAACTAAATAGGGAGAATACATGAAAAGTTTGTTTCTCATCCCGTCTCATTGTCCCCGATGTGTTCGTTGTCCTATAAGAAGTGTGTGAAAAGACTTGGTAGTCTAAATGAGTTTCTAGATCTCCGTATTCTGTACCTGTAAACATAAAAAAGAAATTCACGTTTTTAACCGTACTTAAAAGTTCTGTTTTATACTTTTAGTTTCTGTTGTGTGTAAACATCGACCTATAAACTTCTGTATAAGAGTCTGAGGTTCTCTACGTACGAGTGAGAAAGAGAAACCAACTTTTCTTCCCCGTTGTGTGACGAACTACATACCAACCAATCGATGTGTATGTGTGTGTGTGTGTGTGTGGGGAGGGGTTCTGAAACGAAAAGACGGGGGGAGGGGTTTTTTGATATCTAAATTGGGTCTTTAAAATAAAAATCCTTGAATAGAATTATTTATTACTTTATTTACACGTTTATATACACTCACGACGACAAGTGGATCTTAACGAAACTATTTTTACTCAGATAGGTAGATAGTAGGATCTATAGAGATATACGAATTTACGTGTATCTAAGTGATCTATCTATTTACTATCCATTTCTTCGTCTAGTTAATTTCAAGTAATTTTATCTTAGTGTCATATATGCAATGTAAAAGTATTTCTTCTTAATTTATATTGGAGGTGACTAAAATTTTCTTTTTTTTTCTTTACCTTCATGTGATTTTATTAACTATTTGAAATCGATTTACAAAAATTGTGTTTTAGATAACAAAGGATTTTATAGAGATTCTAATATTTTGTAATACTTTATGTTCGTCAAACAGTAATTTACTAATGTGAAATGTAGTTTATCTATGTCATATTTAACTGAGGAAAGATTCGTTCTTATCTTTTAATCATTCAAAGTGAAGAAGGGTGTAGGAGTAATATCAATCAATAATAAAAGCATAAAAGTCTCAAATATTACAAATGTAATCGAAGATGTCGATGTTAAGGAGATGAACAATTTGGAATCTAACTGTGGATTTATCTAGACTGTTAGTGACGGACAAAAAAATAGAAAGGGTCAGGACTCAAGATATAAAAGTTAAATAAGAAACTAATAGTCTTAAAGTAGTCAGAAAACAAAAAAGTTTCTCCGAAGTACACAAGACAAAAGTGACTTAAGAACTTACAAATCCTTATTGAAAGGCAACGGAAGTATGTACTTACCGTTAAACTTAAGAACTTACAAATTCTTATTGAAGTGTAATGCAAACCTGTACTTGCCGTTAAACCGACCCATAATGGAAGAACCTAACACAAGAGAAGGACGGTAACGGAAGACTGTAACTTAGACTGACATACTTTATATGTATCAGATATGTATGAGACATATATGAGATATTTGAGTATAAGACATATTTGAGCTGGTTCGAAGGGGCTACCGAGTGACTCTTTCTTAGAAAGGAGGTACGTCCTGTACGTCATCTACACCCAAGTTGGGGACCCAGCCTTTATAGGGGATCTCCTCCTTTACTGTTGGGTGAGGACATAAAGACGGACCTCTTAGGGTACCTACCTCTTCTAACCACCCGATGTCAGGTATCCCAACGTTTCTCAGTCTGTACTGACTCGTTGACTCGTACGTATATGAGATACACATATAATGTATAAAAATATAATATAATACCTATGTATTATAACTTTATTATAAGAGACTCGATAAGTAACCGAATAGATGAAATTCCCGAGACTAATAGAAAGACGATATGGTCAAAACAGAGGAGATATAATAGAAGATTAATAAAATTACATAAAAAACGAAACTAAGACAATTCGGAAAGGAAGTGTAGTCATTGAGTCAAAATTCGGTACACTTTGGACAGGTAATGAGAATTGTCTATTTAGTCAAGGTATAACACATACAGGAGACAAAAAAATCGAGAGACTGAAGGGAAAAGTAAAATAAGACGTCAAACTTTCAAACAATATACATACAGTACAAGAATAATTTAGGAAGATAAATGTTTTATGAGTACCTTTTAAAAAAAAGACAAGGGAAATTAATGTATAAAAGACGTGATCTAAGAAGGAGTCAGAACAATAGGATATATAGAATGAATATTAAATAACTAAATGGCCGATACAATACGAATGTATCGACGGTGAAACAGAGAAAAGTACAATTAATTGTAGTCTTGTAGACAAAGATAGAAGACAAACATAATTACGTCTACTTAAGAGAAATGAGAGGAACGCAGAGTAGTTCTTGAACGAAGTAACCAAAAATTCTGCGGGTAAGACATAAAATCGTAGAGATTTTGAACTCTTGTAGGATGTTAACCGACACACCACAAAAAGCAAAAAACCAAAAAAAGGTAACAAAACAAAAGGGGAAGACCCGATGTTACATTCTTATAGATAATGTTTTGAGAAGAAAGGAGTTTGAAAGTTGAAGTTTTGGTGGAAAGTACCAGTTATCTACTGGTAAATAGGATGAAGTATTTCTATCATTTTGGGTAGTCTACCTTTTAGGGAGTGGAAAGGTAGTGTTTTGAGTTTTGAATTTTAAGAAGGGAGACCGAGGAGGACAGATTCCGATAGGGAGAGAGACACAAGACTTAAGGTGAATGAGGTCGGAAGAACCCTTAGAGTTGTAAAGTGGGTAGAGGACAGTGAGTACTAAGAAGTTCGAAAAGAAGATGATTAAGGAAGGGTAGTTCTGATCTAGTAGGAAATTTTTATGTATTTATTGGGAGAAGTGACAGTGCAAGAAAAAAGAGGAAGTTTCGGTTCAATGAAAACAGATCTGGGTGTTAGAGGTAAACGAGTTGAGACTGAGTACGGAATCGGTAAATTAAATAAACACTGAGATGACAAGGTCATTTTTGACGAGAGTCGTCCATTGGTTCCTGAAGGAACAACGATTTGTGGTACTTGAAGTCAGACTGAACATGAGTGTCGTCGTAGACACGACCGACTAGTGAGGAAGTAGAGTTGTGAGGAGGGAATCGAGGGTAATACTGTGAAGGAAGATCAAAAGGAAAAGGGAGACTAATGAAGAGTTATGACAAACGTCCTCGATGAAGGAGACGGACAAGGATTTCAAAAGACAAGATGTTCCTAGCACGAGTCTTTAAAAAAAGTGAGATGTAGGAGAGTTCATATACTTGGGTTCGTGAAGTTCCAAGGATACCGTAGATATTCAAAGATTTAATCATCGGGATAATTGTTTTAGAAAGGACATATAGATTAATAAACAACTGATAGAGTTAAACATTAAAGGTGTTGGTTGCGTTTGAGTAGTCCAAGTTTTCACTTGAGTATCAAAAGTAAGGTCTGGACGAGGAGGAGAAGTCAAGAGTCTAAGAGACTTTACAGTGGTTGTTCAACAAGTTCAGTCTAAGAACCCTTAATAGAAATTGAGACACAAAAGGAAGAGAGTGTCGATTAATGGTCCGGTGGACTGAAATGGAGAATTGTTTCAAGAGATTCGATTAAGAGAACAGTGATGAAAGTAACGGATAAAGTTCAACAATAAAAGATAAAGGTGACAAAGATGTTATCAGAGGTTGAAAGAAAGGTTTCATCAAAATGATTTTGAGACTAGTGTGATGTAAGACAAGGGATATTTTAGAAAGTTATTGACCAGTAACGGTGACCCTATTCGAGGTTTGTAGACTTGGGTCGTATTTACTAGGAAGTACCAGTACCAGAGAGTTATGAAGACGTTTGAGTATAACACGAGGAATGTGATATACGAGTCAGTACAACTTGCTAAATATCAAATAAGTTTTAACCAAGGAAAAGTCGAAGCACACAATCAGGTAGATGAAGGTAGTGAGAACAGGGAGGGGGACCAGACCGATTTAGGGTTAATGGAAAGGTAAGAGTTCAGGGAAGAAGTTTACTTTGAACGAACGTAAAGGTCCAAGCAATCTATAGGGGAAGGATTTTTAGAGAGTATCGTAAGACTTGAAGGGAATTGTGTAACATGATAGTAAAATACTTTCGGCCAGACACTCATAGTACTATCGTTCATAATTTGATCCAATTTTCCATTCAGAACCAGGATTTAAAAGGAATACAGTAGAGTATTAATTGTACCAACTAGAGAAGAGTATGTCCATCGAACACATATGATATTTTATTTAACCTTGTGACTCTTTTTTTTTTTGATCATTTTAGTCTATTATTGGTTAGACCTAGCAAATACAAGATTTACAACCAAAAGTAAGTGATTACAAAAAAGGTCGACTTTAGAAGTCTGTATTAGGAGGTGTATTCATTTTTAGAAGTCTATATTAGGAGGTGTATTCATTTCTAACTGTTATTTACCTATATTATTGTTGTGGTGATCAATCAAACTTACTAAGTCACTTCACTTTGAGTCAGTAAATCCCAACACATTACTTTATTGACTAACTTGACTAGTGAAAAACCCCCCTCCCACAATTCATGTACTTGAGTTGTGACAATAGTGTATTCCAGTTCACGTCTTTCTTAAGTAATGAACATTTCTCACTCGTTAAAAGTGGGTGGTCCTATCTACTAATATTTTTGAAAAGGGGAATATCAGATGGTGATCCGTTAAACTCAGTATTACGATTTAATTATAGGTATAATCATATGTTATAAGTCAGGTCTTACCATAAAACACTTCGTCCTGAGAATAGACAGAAAAAGTAACAACAAACAGGTCGCGAATGTGACATTCGTAAGTCTTTTATAAACAACTTACTCAATTACTTCTCTAACAGTAGTCGATATATAGATTGATTTGTTTCGTAAAACAAATATTTTCCTAGACTCGTCAGTGTAAACTACAGTGTTCGAGAGGGTTATATTTCTGAGGACCCATTAAAATCTTGACTTTTTCATGACGACCAGAGTCATGATTAAGCCCAAGCTCTGTCAAATCGAACGTAGTCTTAGTGGACCTCTTGACTAATTTTGTGTTTAAAGACCCGGGGTCGGGAACTCAAAAACAAATCATCCAGAACCATTCGGACTCATAGACGTAAAGATTGTTCAAAGGTCTACTCCGACTACGACCACCATGTCTCTGGTGTAAAACTTTTAGTGTTTAAGTCGTTTAGTCAAATAAACCGGAAAACAAAACGACTGACTATATAAAAGATGTTTTTAGTACAAATATGCCTCTTCCGTTACCGTGGGGTGAGGTCATGAGAACGGACCTTTTAGGGTACCTGTCTCTTCGGACCATCCGACGTCAGGTACCCCAGAGCTTCTCAACTCTGACTCGCTGAAGTGAAAGTGAAAAGTGAAAGTACGTAACTCTTCCTTTACCGTTGGGTGAGGTCACAAGAACGGACCTCTTAGGGTCCCTGCCCCCTCGTACCGCCCGACGGCAGACACCCCAGTGCGTCTCTGCCTGTGCTGACTTCGTTGAATCGTCCTCGTCATCGTACAAATGTTTGTTACCTAAAGAACGTGTACATTTTGTTCGAATGGTTAAGAGACGTCAAGAGTATCAGAGAAAATAAGACATACCATAGGTTGTCATTTAGACAGCTCGAGTTAAACATAGACAGTCAAGTCACGGTTCTTCTTTAAGTCTTTCGTACAGTAAGAAAAACTATGATGTTCTGATAGGTTTCTGAGGGTGAAAATTAAACGAAAGGACCCGTAATAAAGAATCTAACCAAATTAACGGAAGACGTATTTTTCTGTGGTATATCTATTGAAAACAGTCATTTTCACAATTGTTTGATATCAATGAGAAGTAGTTTGACTCCATACCGTCCACGAAATTATCGTTTATGGAGGTTTACCATTGTTCAGTATTCCTGTTTTAAAACCGTGTCACCATTTTAGATGTAAATGCCATTATGACAATTTCAAAGTTCGAAGTAGAAACTTCGGAACGGTCTCTCTGTATAAAGAAACAATTCCTAAAAAGTCCACAGAGTATTTCCGATTTATAATGAGTAGAAAATCGTTTTAGTATTGGAGAACGTCCAAAACCTTTACACTTAGGTAAGTATGAAAGAATTGTTTTCTTCACAATTTATCTCCCGTCCTAGGAATCGACGCGATAACCTTTCAAATTGTTCATTAATTTCTTGTTTTCGGATCATCCAAACGATCGGGTACGGAACGGGACTTTCCATAGTGTAAAAATCGTCGAAAAATATAGAGTCATCTACTTACTTTAGTTCTTAACTTGTAAATTAGACTAATAAGTTATCTTGGAGATTTTAACGAGTACAACCTCTGCCCTCCTCTCTACCTCTCTTACGGACTTCCTGTCTTTAGTGAGACGAAAAGAGGAGCTTTATAATGAACATTCCCGGTGTCGAGACGGAGTCGGCACGGTCGTGGACGAGCCCTCCCAGGAGGAGAGGATGGACCCCGCTTCCGAGTCGTTCTTTTCTAAATGAAGTTTCCGACGGTTCCGACTCATAGATGTCTGACCAAACTCAACGTGTACGTCGTTCCTTCGTCCAAACCCCGTTCACGTTCGTGGACTCCTATCGTGTCCTTCCGAAAAACTGTCGGGGATCAACCCCTAAAAGAGTTTTTCTAAGCGTTCTACGGTTCAATTAGAACTCCAAAGAACGGAGTGGAGGAAAATACAGGGAGGGACTCATAAGAACATATTTGAACAGGAGTCCTACAGAAAGACTGAGGATATTTGAGGGTGGAGACCCGTCTGAACCGTGGAGACGGAATGGGACTCCGGGAACTTAATGAACGGGTAAAGGTGTAAAGACACGAAATTTTGGAAAGAAGGTCCGTCGTTACCTTCCATGTAAGAGGAAAGACTCAGTCCGTCTCTTTCGCCAGTAAAGGTCCGGTGTATAGGAAAGTGAGTCCGCTGACGGAGAAACAAGGTCTCCTGAGAGGAGGGGAGACCTTTACTCTTTCACTTGATGGAACTGTTAATTAATGGATCCTTCCTGATTCACTTCCTGAATTTGAAGACTTCTCGGTCGAGGGTCTAGTAAAACTAAGCCTCGTTTTGGGACTTGACTTAGGTCTACCTTTTCACCGATCGTCGGGTACGACGTCCAACGTCGAGAGGTCCACAAGGAAGCACGTACGAGTTATCGATTCAACGCGGGTTGAGAAACGTTAGGGTACCTGTTATCAGGTGGTCCGAGGAGACAGGTACCCTAAAGGGTCCGTTCTTATGACCTTACCCAACGGTAAAGGAGGAGGTCCCCCAGAAGGATTAGGTCCCTAGCTTTGACGTAGAGGACACAGAGGACGTAACCGTCCGTCTAAAACTAAAAAATGGGGAGGTCCACGATGACCGTTGGTTTTGAGGAGTCAAACGAACCCTAAGACATTGTTTTATGGTATCTGAACCACCGAAGTTGTTATATTTAAATAAAGAGAGCGAGAGAGAGAGAGAGAGAAAACAAAAAAACAAAAAAACAAAAAAAAAAAAAACATTTTACNAAAAAAAAAAAAAAAAAAAAAACATTTTACTTATCCGACTCTTAAAAGGTTTGGAACTTCAAGATCAAGACCTTAACAAATTGTTAAAGAAAAAAGTAAGTAGAGAGAGAAGAACGGAAAACGAGATTCGTCAATCCTCCTAGGTTCGGTGAGAAAGGTGTGAATCTTTAAAGGAGTCGATTTATAAGTCACAGTAATAACGTTCAAGATGGAAGGTGTTTGGTGATCTGATACTTGTGTCAAGTCGGTTCAAGAAAAGTAAAATATTGTATCTGACGGAAAAGTCATTGTGCAATGAGTAAAGGTAGACTGTAGAGTAGTCTTACCGGAAACTAATCAAGTACTAAATCAATGTATAAGAGATTCTTCTACCTTTGAAAGAGTGGTCTTAAAGGGACTGACTACTCTGGGGAGGCACATGGAGTGTTCAGGAGGCCAGAGGTATGGTTTGGGTAAAGGTTTCGGTAAAGGTGTCCCAATTCGAAAAACAACGTCGTCGTGGTGGAGAATGGAAGGCGGGGTGGAGTGGGAGGTCCGTTTCAGGGTAATTGATCTACTCCTAAAGTGTGAAGAGAAACAAGGAGAAAGGTGTCGGGTGTTTACTGTTTCGAGTAAATGTGTCCTTTAGCGTGAGTGTCCTTAAACGTGAACAAGAAAGTAGGTTGGATTTTATAATCATCCCGGAAATAGAATTAAGAAAATCCAACTTAAAAACGGACACAACCGAAATATCATTGAGGGGGGAGAGAAAAGAAGGGGAGAATTAATTAAGAAATAGAGAAAAAGACCCAGGAAAAAGAACGGACGGAGAATTTATAGACATAAGGAGTGCACAGAAAAGAACCTAGAATATAAAAAAATGAGATCTCTAATTACCAAGAAGGAAACCCCCTAAAAAATTTTTTTTTCATTTTCAGTGAACCAGTACAGATTGAGAAACATCGGACGGTCGAACGAGTCAAGGACCTTAAGAGGTTCGTTCTTATGACCTCATCCTTCGGTAAAGGAAGAGGTCCTTTAGAAAGGTTGGGTTCCTATCTTGGGGTACAGAGGGGTAACGTCTAAGAAATGGTAGACTCGATGGTCCCTTCTCGAAACCCCTTAATTCTTATTCCTCTCTTTTTTTTTTTTTTCCATACCCACGGAGAAGTCTGTATAAATAATTTATAAAATTTTAAAACTACGTTTCTCGACTGAGTAACCTTTTCTGAGACTACGACCCTTTCTAACTCCCGTCCTCCTCTTCCCCCACTGTCTCCTATTCTACCAAGTTACCGTAGTAGCTGAGTTACCTGTACTCGAACTCGTTTGAGGTGTTCTACCACTTCCTGTCCCTTCGGACCGTACGACGTCAGGTACCCCAAGGTTTCTTAGCCTGTACTGACTCATTAACGTATTGTTTTCGGATAATATACAGTCGGTAACAGGATCAACAACTCCTACATTATCTCTTGTTTTGTGTGTTCGAAGGACAAGAGTACCCCTTCTGTCTGTTATTCATTTATTCAAATTTATACATATACTAAAGTTAATCACTATTAACGGTACTTCTTTTTGTTTCGTTCCATCTCTCTCAGTACCTCTTCTTTCTGGAGAGACTTTGTCTATTAACTGGTGTACAATAAATTTCGGTACTGACACCTACTCTAGTGGATCCCTCCTGTCGTTTATCTCTCCTCTTTCGACTCCTGAGTTGAGACCCCATAAAGTGGAAAAGTTACAGTTAGTCTTAACCTTTCTGAGACACTTCGTCTGACTCTTCCTACGTCAACGATTCCTTTCTTTTCCTTTTTTTTCTTTTATACTGCGAGACCTTCGGTTTTTGTTATTGTTGTTTTACAAGGTTCTTTCTCCCTCATTAGTTGACACAGTGTAATACGACTCTACTGCTCTTTCTCCTTCTAATTTTTAACAAATAACTCAAACCGTTCTTTCTTCAGAAACGGTTAGACTTCTAACTTAATTCACCTTAGCCTCCTGTTCTAGGACTGACCTCACACGAGGTCTATCTTCCCCTCCACTGTCTCACTAACATCTACCGAGAAGGTTTCTCTTAGCTTTAATTTTTTCTTGTCTCTTTATCTTTCTCCTTCAATACCCTACCCTTACATCCCAGTGTTTTCCGAAAAAAGTTTACCCTGTATAATGTCGTTACCCCTACCGATACTACACATTGTTCCTCCTTTAACTACTACGGTTTCTCTTTCCCTTACTAGCGTATTCGTCTCAGGAACTTATGTTCTCTCCCCTGTTCTAGGTCAGGTGTTGAGACCAAACTACTCCTGACCTCGTCAAATGGATAACGTTGTCCTTATTGTCGTCGCACACACATGTCTACGTCTCATTGACCATCCAACCTACCACTCTTCCATCAAGAGAATACTAACGAAAACAAAAGAGTTAATTAGTCTACGTTTCAGTTATCGACTCACACTCCTCTCTTCTTCGCAACAATCTCCAAACTCTTTTTTCTAACGACGAGACGGTACCCTTCTGGTGATTTTTATACCTTAGTAAATTGTACCCTGACTAGTCGTGTCGACCTACAAAAGGAGGTCGATGTAAATCGACTTGAAGACTAATCCTCCCGAAGTGACCACCGAGTCTACCATTTCTTAGACGGGCGTTACGTCCTCTGGATCCAAGTTAGGGACCCAATCTTTCTAGGGGACCTCTTCCCTTACCTATGAGGCCATAAGAACGGACCTCTTAAGGTACTTGACATCGAGAGGTCCGAGGAGATGTACGTTCGATGTCAGGTACATGTCCAGCCGATATCAGGTACCCAACGTTTCTCAATCTGTACTGATTCACTGATTGTGAAAAGTCTAATTCTTCGGGACGAGATGTGGGAGAGAGACTCACTGAAGTAGGTTTAAGTACTGAACCGATTGTCAATACAGAACACTAAGGGTTTAGACATAGAAGTTCGATCAGGAGGAAAACCTTGAGGTTTGAGTTGCAGATGATCTCAAAAGTTGAATTTTAGAGGGTACATGGAGAATTTGAGGTGTATAGGTTTTGATTTTATCGTGCAAATTTTGGTGGAGATACCAGGAACTGAGACGATTGTTGGATGGTTGGGAGGTAGATTGTGGATTTCATTCCTCGTTTTCAGAAGAAACGTGTGAGGTGTGAACATCGAGGATGGAAGAAGTGTAGTGCGTGTAGAGAAGGGAGATTAAAGTGACGGTAAACGGATTCAAGTCAGGAACAGTGACAAGTGGATTCAAGGACGTTGTCAGAGGACAGAAACTACAGTCAGATAGGGGTGCATTGGGTGGAAGTGTCGAAGGTCAGAAGAGAAACCATTTACGTTTAGAGTAATGGAACGAGGGGATGAATTTATAAAGTTTTCAAGAGAAATCGAGTTTTTCATTTTAAGTGAAGTTTCAGACTACGACCGATAGGAAATCGGATTATCGGATGGTTAGGTCGGTAAGGTTTAATGAACGACAAACGTATAACGTAGTATACATGTGGACCCCCGAAGGGACTACCGAGTCTACCATTTCTTAGACGGACGTTAAGTCCTCTGGGTTCAAGTTAGTGACCTAACCCTTCTAGGGAATCTCTTCCTTTACCGTTGGGTGATGTCATAAGAACGACTCTCTTTTGGTACCTGTCACCTGAGACCGACCTATATCAGGTATCCCAGTGTTTCTCAGTCTGTACTGACTCACTTATCTTTATCTTATATTTTGTATGAAAGAAAACTTTTTAGAAAAAAAGTGGACGTTAACGATGATCGAAGGTCTGCAAGGAGACTTGTGGTAGAACTGTAAATGACGTCCATTTGAAGTATACATGAGGGTTTCGTGTCACTCACATGATATGAATATGGGTGAATAGTGTGACTGAAGTGAACTGTGATATAGGGGAGGTCGATGAAGGAGTAAAAAGACGAAAGGAAACTTCTTTTGGGGTAGTTTTTCATAGTAGTTATGAAGTGACGGTGGGGAAGCAGAGGAGGGAAATAGAGAAATTTAGTCAGAAAAGTAAAACTGAGAAGATCGTTTTGTTGAGAAAGTCAAGTCAAGTCAAGTCAGTGAGTCAGTACAGACTGAGAAACACTGGGGTACTTAGTGTTGTACGGTCCGGAGGGACAGGTAGTGGTTGAGGGCCTCAAGTGAGTCTGAGTACAGGTAGCTCAGTCACTACGGTCGGTCGGTAGAGTAGGAGCCAGCAGGGTAAGAGGAGGACGGGGGTTAGGGAGGGTCGTAGTTTCAGAAAAGGTTACTCAGTTGAGAAGCGTACTCCACCGGTTTCATGACCTCAAAGTCGAAGTTGTTGTCAGGAAGGTTTCTTTAGGGTCCCGACTAGAGGAAGTCTTACCTGACCAACCTAGAGGAACGTCCGGTTCCCTGAGAGTTCTCAGAAGAGGTTGTGGTGTCAAGTTTTCGTAGTTAAAAAGTCGTGAGTCGGAAGAAGTGTCAGGTTGAGAGTGTAGGTATGTACTGATGACCTTTTTGACATCGGAATTGATCTACCTGGAATCAGTCGTTTCATTACAGAGACGAAAACTTATACGATAGATCCAACCAGTTTTGAAAAGAAGGTTCCTCATACGCAGAAAATTAAAGTACCGACTTTAGTGGTAGACGTCACTAAAACCTCGGGTTTTTTTATTTCAGACTGTGACAAAAGTGACAAAGAGGTAGATAAAGGGTACTTCACTACCCTGGTCTACGGTACTAGAAGTAAAAGACTCAAATTGGGTTGAAAAGGTGAGAGGAGAAAGTGCAAGTAGTTCTCCGAAAAATCGAGGAGAAGTGAAAGACGGTATTCCCACCACAGTAGACGTATAGACTCCAATAACTATAAAGAGGGCCGTTAGAACTAAGGTCGAACACGAAGAATGTCGGGTCGCAAAGAGTACTACATGAGACGTATATTCAATTTGTTCGTCCCACTGTTATGTGTCGGAACTGCATGAGGAAAAGGATAAACCTTGGTCAGACAACAAGGTACACGTCAAGATTGATAACGAAAGACTGGACGTATATCCAAAGAGTTCTCCGTCCAGTCCACGAGACCATAAGGGTAGTGAAAGTCTTAAAAGGTGTCAAATAACACTAGGTGTGACAGTTTCTGAAACCGTATCAGTTATTTCGTCTTTATCTACAAAAAGACCTCGAGAGAACGAAAAAGCTACTAGGTCGTCTACAACCGTTAACCTAGAGACCAAGGAGACGGAAAAGATTTTGGTCGAACTTGTAGACCTTCAAGTGCCAAGTGCATAACGACTTCGGACCAAACCTCTTAAATGTTTCAGTATTTACAGAAACTATACCGAGATTTGTTACCAGCTAAGAATCAGGAGTAGAATGACTGGGTAGTGTCAACGTCGTAGACTATGCTAATTAATGAGGAAGGAAGAACTTTCTGGAAGAAGAGAACCGAAGGTCCGTCGTAAAAGAAAACGAAGACGACAGAGTGACCGTCGATAATAGGGTAGGGGCAAAGGTGAACAGGACTAGCAGAATTAGAGATCTTGAACCTTACAAGAAAAGATAGATAAAGGAAAGATCCACTATAGTAGTAAAATATCGAAATTTGTGGGTGAGATTCCTAATGTCACGGGTTTACACATAGGATTGGATTTGGAGATGGGACGGACGTGAGATCTTATGGGTTGAATTGTGTACGTAAACTTACAGATTATCCGTCGAAGGGTTTGAGGAAGTCGTTAGGAAGAGAAAAATCATTTATCGTTAAAGTAAGAAGGTCAACGAGTTCGACTTTTGGAACCTCAGTAGGAACTGAAGAGAGAAAGAGGGTATGGAGTGTAAATGTGGTGGTCATTTAGAACATGCCAGACGGAAGTTTTATATAAGTGTCAGGTTGGTGTAGATGAGTGGTCGGACCAGTCGGGTAAGAGAGATTGTACCAATACATTGTCGGAGGGTGGATCAGAGGGTCGAAGGTTGGAAGAGAGGGAAGTGTGTTCTCGGTCTCACCAAGAAACTTCTGTTCAACATGGTACAGAAAAGAGACGAGTCTTAGGGGTTTCATAAGAGTATAGTCTCCGTTATACTACCAAATGTTCTGGGATATATTAAATCAGGGGGATTATTGAGGGATTTGAGTAGAGGTTGTTGGGAGGGGTTGTGAGACAACTTTGAGGTGACTAGGACAGAGTCCGGGACATGTGGACTACGAAGGAGACGGACGATACAAGCAGAAACTCCTATCGGTGTCCGTGTGGGGGAGTGAAGGAAGTGTAGAGACGGTAGGAGAGTCTCCCGAACAGCCTAAGTAAAAGTTAATATGAATAGTGACAGAGAATGTAATAAACAAGTAACCAAATAGAAGCCAGGATAAGGTAATAACAACGACAACAAGTCTGTGATTCAACACAGACTGAGACGGTGGGGCTGTGAAGTCACGTTACTTTGTCTGTACACGTGGGTATTCACACACACATGAACACACACGTAAATGTGCCAACAACAAAAAATCAGTGATTCAACACAGGTTGAGAAACACTGAGGTACCTGACGTCGTACGGTCTGAAGTGACAAGAGGTGATAGACGATCTCGAACGAGTTTGAGTACAGGTAGCTCAGTCACTACGGTAGGTTGGTAGAGTAGGAGACGGTGGGAGAAGAGGAAAACGGAGGTTAGAAAGGGTCGTAGTCCCAGAAAAGGTCACTCAGCTGAGAAAAGTAGTCCACCGGTTTATAACCTCGAAGTCGAAGTTAGAGTTATGAAACCGGTGGACTACTTTTCTCGACTGAGAAACCTTTTTTGGGACTACGACCCTTTCTAACTTTCGTTACGTGGAGATAGTCCTGGAATAAAATAAGTGGAAACACACGGTTCGTGAGTCGTCTACAAGGTATTATTTAGTTTACCTTAATTTATGACTAAATGAATACGTGGAGGAGGGTTGATTTTGAATGTGAGAAAATTCTCTTCCTACTACTCTGAAGGGACCGTCAGGTCACTAACTCTGAAGCGGAAGGTTACGACCCCGACGTCCAAACTAGGGACCAGCCCTCGATGTACGATGTAGGATGTACGGAGCACCGGTTTTTTGGTTTTGTATTTTGACTTCGTTATAAAATTGTTTAACTTTTTTTAGAAATTTTACCTGTGTAGTTTTTAATAATTTTCTTCCTGTTATAGTATGACTTGAAATTTAGGGGAAACGTATCGTGTCAAGTCGAGTCAGTAAGTCAGCACAGACTGAGAGACACTGGGGTACCTGACATCGTGCGGTCTGGAGGGACTGGTAGTAGTTGAGGACGTCGAATGAGTTTGAATACAGGTAGCTCAACCACTACGGTAGGTCGGTAGAGTAGGAGACGGCAGGGGAAGAGGAGGACGGGAGTTAGAAAGGGTCGTAGTCTCAAAAAAGTTTACTCAGTCGAGAAACGTAGTTCACCGGTTTCATAACCGCAAAGTCGAAGTTGTAGTTAGGAAGGTTACTTGTGAGTCCTGACTAGAGGAAATCCTACCTGAGAAACCTAGAGGAACGTCAGGTCCCCTGAGAGTTCTCAAAAGAGGTTGTGGTGTCAAGTTTTCGTAGTTAAGAAGCCACGAGTCGAAAGAAATGTCAGGTTGAGAGTGTAGGTACGTACTGATGACCTTTTTGGTATCGGGACTGATCTACCTTGAAAAAACCGTTTCATTACAGAGATAAAAAATTATATGCCAGATCCTCATTCACAGAAAATTAAAGTACCGACGTCAGTGGTAGACGTCACTAAAAAAATATCAGTCGGTGACAAAGGCGTAGATAAACGGTACTTCACTACCCTGGCCTACGGTATTAGAATCAAAAGATTTACAACTCGAAATGCGGTTGAAAAAGTGAGAGAAGAAAGTGAAAGTAGTTCTCCGGGAAATTAAGAAGAAGTGAAAGACGGTATTCCCACCACAGTAGACGTATAGACTCCAATAACTATAAAAAGGGTCGTTAGAACTAAGACCGAACACGAAGTAGGTCGGGTCGTAAAGAGTACTACATGAGACGTACATTCAATTTTTTTCGTCCCACTGTTATATGTCGGAAGTGTATGAGGAAAAGAATAAACCTTTGTCAGACAACAAGGTACAGGTCAAGATTCCCAACGAAGGACTGGACGTATGTCTAAAGAGTTCTCCGTCCAGTCCACGAGACGATAAGGGTAGAGAAAGTCTTAAAAGGTGTCAAAGAACACTAGGTGTGTCAGTTTCCGAAACCGTATCAGTTATTTCGTCTTTATCTACAAAAAGACCTTGAGAGAACGAAAAAGTTATTAGGTTGTCTACAACCGTTAAACTAGGGACCAAGGAGACGGAAAAGATTTGTAGACCTTCAAGTGCTAAGTGTGTGACAACTTCGGACCGAACCCCTTAAAACTCGTAACGAAATGATCGTACACTCTACTTACGTTGACACGCCGTCAAACTCGTAAGAAACAGTAACGGAAAGAAACCCTAACCTTACTTTTGACTGGAGAAGGTCAGGACACCGGTGACGACTCAAAAGGTTTAAACGACCGTATAACTCACGTCGTGAAAGTGTCGTAGTAGAAAGTCCTAAACCTTATCGAGGTGACCTTAAGGTAGTGGAGGTGATCGAAACAAACATCACTACGAAGGATTCCGGGTGAACTAAAGTGTAAGGTCCTCCAGACCGAGATCCACTCCCTAGTGTGGTAGTACTAATAGACGCAGTACTTCTAGAAAAACGTATCAAGAAGACACATAAGAACGTGGAGAAGAATGATAGAAGATGAAGTCAATCCAGGTATGGTAAAGACAAAAAATAACTCGGGTAGAAACGTACTTTATAAGGGAACCATAGAGAGTAACAGAACTTCTCTAGAGATCAGAAAGGGTAAGATAACAAAAGGAGATAAAGAAACGTGACTAGTGACTCCGTTCGAAAGAATAGAGAGGAACGATAAGAAACCTTGAGACATAAGTTTACCCATATAGAAAGGAAAAGAGGAAACGAAAAGCGAAGAGAAGAAAAGTGTTGATAAACATTCCGGAGGGGTCTGTCGGTAAAACGGAAAAACGTAAAGAAAAAGAACCCCTACCAGAACTAGGGACAGAGGACATGTTACAGTGCTTGGAGACAGGTATCAAGGAGTCCCTGAGACAGACAGTCTATATTAGGGAATTTAGATAAAGAGTGAAGGTGACATATTAGTATTCCCTAAACTAAATCCAGTATGGACTTACCAGATCACCAAAAGGGATGAAAGAAGTTAAATTCAGATGTAAACCGTCATTCCTCAAGTACTAGACTCGGTTGTGTAACAAAAAACGAATTTAACCAAACTTAATCCAAAAGACAGTGAACGATGTCTTTTTTTTTTTTTGAACTAATTAAATATTAGAAATTTTTAATCTAAGGGTACAGGACTATGTCTTAGAAATAAAATTGTTCCAGAGGTTTACATGGGTTGTCTATGCTTCAACGTTCGTCGTTTTGGGTCAGATCTTCTTGGTTTCGTTTTGTTAAAGAATTTCTGTAATTTATAGAATGTTTTATTCATCCTCCCGACCTTTCGATCCGAACCCCGATACATCACTCCTTACTCCAGGTTTTAATACGACCGCTTGAGTGGGTCCTTTCATCAGTCGCTACGACGGTTTCTTGTGATTTATGATGCCAAACGTGTTGACGGGGTCCTTGAGTCAGAATCCCGTTGGTATCAGTGGAGATCGTGACGTCGGTGACAATAGGATATATAAGTCAGACTAACGTTGATGATGACGTTTGGTCAAATGACGGTGACGACTCGGTCTTCGAACCAAAACATGATGACGATTACGATGATCTTTCGGTCTTTATAAAAAGATATTAGACGAGAGGAAACGTAGTGTCCTAGGAGGTGTAACGTGACCTTAAAAGTTAGGGATCTTTTCTTTTGTCGAGAACGGAGTATTATTATAAGAATGTAGCCTCTTCTGAGGTCAGAACGTAAGGTGGGTTGAGACCAGACTCTGATCTAGTTGGTTTTCTTCAGACAATGAAAGAACGGTCACTTGTTATGTACTTCTCCGAGTAAGAAACGAACCCCCAGGTCTCAAATTAAATACGGGGACCGTAACAAAGGGACAAAGAGTATGGTTTTCTATAATATTTATAAACACGAGTATGGTTCCTATGATAAAACTAGTTTAACAATTTTGTTAGGTCCGAATGTTCATTAAAATAATAAAAAAAGTGGTCTAAGAAGTCACTTAAATATTCGGTATATTGGATGAGTAACTTTCGGAATGTACAGTTCCTAATCTTGGTGGTCCTTTTTTTAATACAATCTGTGTCCAAGGTCCTTAAACTGTATTATAAACAGTGTGAACTGTTTTTCGATCATTTCTCTTAAAAGACATTAGAATTTTATCTTAATTTGTAATTTTTAGAAAGAGATATTGAGTACGACAGAAAACGTACTCTTACCCTCTAAAAGGAGAGAAAGGTGTACCTGCAAACAGGAGTCGTTAAAACAAGTTTAACAAGGTCGGTTTGGTAACCGGGGTAGAGATTACTAGGAAAGGAAACGAGACGATAGACTGATCCGAGGAAGGACCAGAGACTGGTACCTTGAGACCCTTTTACTCAAACTGGAGAAGTAATTTGAGTCATACTTCACACCGACCGTATGAGAGACGAAGAAAGTTGTTCGTTGGAAAATGGACGATATTCAAAATTGGGTCTTTGTGCTACTTTTAAGAATCCACAACCCAGACTAAGGTTTACTCTTGAAAAGATCAGGAGAACGGCGTCGTTTTAGACTATAATACCATGGACTTGTCGACTGTTTCAAGGTTGTCTCCTTAGTAATGGGTCTGCAGGGAAGTCCGTACGTCAGGGTGCACGCTCATTTACTGGACGTCCGTGAAGGAATTAGTAACTATTGTGGAAACTGATTCCGAAGACTGACGTGGATATGGATCAAACATATGACGGTGTTATGGTAACCACCTTCGACAACGTTAGGTGGAAAGGGGAAACTGTCACATAAAGTCACCTAGGGTGTGTGTCGATTCCGGGACTCAGTGATGGACAAAAAGGTAACGTACTGGAGTCCCTTTCCGAAACACGTACAAACTACTACCTTTAAAGTGGACGTGCAACCAACCTAGGGAAGCCTTGTGACGACCCTCTATAGGGGGACTTGTGACTCGAACACGGTCGGAAACACAAAACAAAACAAAACAAGAGAGAATAAAAACGAGGAACTGAGAACCCGGAAGGGGGTTGTCGGACAAACCAAGACAAATCCAATATAATGGAGTACGTGTTAATCTAAACATGTCAATGAGCGACCATCGTTTTTTGTTTTATATCCAGAGAATATAGGTTTCTGGACTTAAAGGAACTTTTAGATGTCTTCGGACACCCAGTATTCGGAACTTAGATAAGATGTTACTGTGTAAAGTACACGACCAAATTAGTTTGACGTCCTATGTATTCTAAATAGTTTATTATCTTTGTCCTGAAGGGACCATTACGTCATCAATTCTTAGACGGACGGTTACGTCCCCTCCCGGCTAGCCTACGGATCAGACCTTTCTAGGGTGTCTGTCTCGAACGTGTGGGAATCTTGTACACGAGACTTTGTTCTCTTCGGTGGCATCACTCTTTGGACATGTGTCGTTGTTCCTGGGTCGTGTCGGTTTTTATTTATTTATTTACAATTTTTTTTTTATATGACTCTTCATCTCACCTTTAAAACTTGAAACCTCCATCAGATTGAAGTCGGGAAAGTGTGATCAAAACACCGGTACCCGTTTAATGAATTTAGCTCGAAGGAACACATACATTACTCCGATTACTATGACGTGGATAAAGTATTAGATGACACTCTTAATTTACTGAAGGACACCAATCGTCTGTAAACCAGGACAGGTTTAGTGGGTATTCTGTAACGAGGTATGGTTTTCCAGGGAGCATAAATCAGGATAGTTTTGGTAAACCGTACTTGGTTTATACCAGTACATATAAAACCTATCTTAGTTTAAAGTTCCTGAAGAACCGTAAGTGGTTTACGGTATGCCTACAAAATCTACCCTGGTTTACAGGACGTTCTGAAAGATCTTCATATCTGTGATATTCTCGAGTTCTTTCAAAGTAAGGGTCGGGGAAAGACTGTATTCCCCTATACGGGTACAGAGTCACAAAGGAGTCAATGATTTCGACTTATAGAAGATTACTTGCCGAAAGAAAGAAGACCTGATTTTACCAAAATATTCCTTTTAATATAAGGTTCACGACTATAAATCCTCCATTACTAAACTAAACGAAATACTCCGGAGGAAATCCTCTTCCCTTATAAGAAATTTGTGTCAACGAAACTATAAATGACCCACACCTCCCTCTCCTCCTTTCTCTTTTTCCTTTTACTATTTACCCAAGTAAATCTCGCTACCTCTAGTTTCTTTGGGAATTTAGAAACTGATTCGAGAAAATGACAGAATTGAGGACTGTCAGCCTGGAGAAAAATATAGATGACAGGGGTGATCCTACAGGGGGAACATTGTTTCCACAATACCGACAATGGTAAGGTTTTCGCAATTCGGAGGTGTCCCTTAAACAAAAAATACCATAACACTAAAGTCCCCAACTCAACTCGACGTGAAGAAACATCCCCCCACCCTTATCTTCTTTCTTTAACATCTTCTCTCTAGGAGTACTTTGTTTCGAGAGACTCTCGGTCTTGAGAGAATCTTTCGATTCTACCATTTAAAAAACGAAGAAAAATTTTAAAGATAAATGAAAACCGATGCGGCCTAGAAGTAACGACGTATGTCCGGAAGAAATCAACGCCACTCGTCCCCAATGAGAAGTAACACCACGTGCCCAAAGAGTAACACCGGTGAACAACGTCTTGTGCCCGAGATCCGTGTGTCCGAAGTCATCAACACCGAGGACCCGAAATCTTGTACCCAAGTCATCATCACCGTATACCCGAGTCAACGAGACGTTGAACACCCTAGGAGAATATGGTCCCTAACTTGGACATAGGGGACGTGACCGTCCGTCTAAAAATTTGTAACCAGGTGGACGTTTCAGGTGTTCCACTATTAAGAATTTCTGTCAGAAATATTGGAGAAAACTGAACCAAAGAGGGCATAAGAAGGAACGAATGTGGTAAATTTAACTCATTGGTACTCTTTGCGACCCGACCTTCTTCGTGTTCGACCTTAGTTCTAACGGCCCTCTTTATAGTTATTGGAGTGTATACGTCTACTGTGGTGGGAATACCGTCTTTCACTTCTCCTTGATTTTTCGGAGAACTACTTTCACTTTCACCTCTCACTTTTTCAACGAATTTCGAGTTGTAATTCTTTTGCTTCTAGTACCGTAGACCAGGGTAGTGAAGTACCCTTTATCTACCCCTTTGTCACCTTTGTCACAGTCTTAAATAAAACCCCCCGAGGNTATCTACCCCTTTGTCACCTTTGTCACAGTCTTAAATAAAACCCCCCGAGGTTTTAGTGACGTCTACCACTAACGTCGGTACTTTAATTTTCTATGAATGAAGAACCTTCTTTTCAATACTAGTTGGATCTATCGTATAACTTTTCGTCTCTGTAATGAAACGGTTGTTAGGCAGATCAGTTCCGATACCAAAAAGGTCACCAGTACATACCTACACTCTCAACCTGACACTTCTTTCGACTCATGTTTCTTAACTACGAAAACTTGACACGACTACATCTTCTGAGAACTCTCAGAGAACCTGACGTTCCTCTAGGTTGGTCAGGTAGGATTTCCTCTAGTCAGGACCCACAAGGAGTCTTCCTGACTACGACTCCGACTTTGAGGTCATGAAACCGGTGGAGTACGTTTCTCAACTGAGTAACCTTTTCTGAGACTCCGACCCTCCCTAACCCCCGTCCTCCTCTTCCCCTGTTGTCTCCTACTCTACCGATCTACCGTAGTGGTTGAGCTACCTGTACTCAAACCCACTTGAGGTCCTCAACCACTATCTGTCCCTCCGGACCGGACGACGCTAAGTATCCTAACGTTCCTCAGTCTATGCTGACTCGTTGACTTGATCTTACTTGACTGACTTAGTTCCTTTTCCTCGTACCGAGAGTTGTAACGAGTAATAATCTCTTTGTGTTTAGTCTTGGTGTTACTCTACAGTGGAGTGTGTTCAGTTTTACCAATAGTAGGTTTTAGATGTTTGTCATTTACGACTCCTCCCACACCTCATTTTCTTTCGTAGAACGTGACAACCACCCTTAACTATATCGGTGAGACCTCTTGTCATACCTCTAAGGAATTTTTCGTCCTTATTTTGATGGTGTACTGGGTTGTTAGGGTGATGACCCGTATACGGGACTCTTTTGGTATTAACTTTTCTGTGTACACGGGGTCACAAGTGACGTCGAGATAAATGTTCGATCCTGTACTTACGTTGGATCTACAGGTAACTGTCTACTTACCTATTTTTCAACACCATACACATATATTATCTTATAATGAGTCAGTATTTTTTCTTACGTAATCTCATTCAAGATTACTCCAAGTCAAGTCAAATCAAGTCAACGAGTCAGTACAGACTGAGAAACGTTGGGGTACCTGACGTCGTACGGTCTGGTGGGACAGGTAGTGGTTGAGGGTCTCAAATGAGTTTGAGTACAGGTAACTGAACCACTACGGTAGGTTGGTAGAGTAGGAGACAGTAGGGGAAGAGGAGGACGGAAGTTAGAAAGGGTCGTAGTCCCAGAAAAGTGTACTCAGTCAATAACCGTAGTCCACCGGTTTCATAACCTCAAAGTCGAAGTTGTTGTCAGGAAGGTTTATAAGTCCTGACTAAAGGAAATCCTATCTGACCAACCTAGAGGAACATCAGGTTCTCTGAGAGTTCTCAGAAGATGTAGTCGTGTCAAGTTTTCGTAGTTAAGAAACATGAGTCGAAAGAAATACCAGGTCGAGAGTGTAAGTATGGACTGATGACCTTTTTGGTATCGGAACTGATCTGCCTGGAAACAACTGTTTCATTACAGAGACGAAAAATTATACGACAGATCCAACCAGTTTTGAAAAGAAGGTTCCTCGTTCGCAGAAAAGTAAAGTACCGACGTCAGTGGTAGACGTCACTAAAACCTCGGGTTTTTATATTTCAGACTGTGACAAAGGTGACAAAGGGGTAGATGAACGGTACCTCACTACCCTGGTCTACGGTACTAGAAGTAAAAGACTTACAACTCGAAATTCGGTTGAAAAAGTGAGAGAAGAAAGTGAAAGTAGTTCTCCGAGAAATCAAGGAGAAGTGAAAGACGGTATTTCCACCACAGTAGACGTATAGACTTCAATAACTATAAAGAGGGCCGTTAGAACTAAGGTCGAACACGAAGAAGGTCGGGTCGTAAAGAGTACTATATGAGACGTATATTCAATTTGTTCGTCCCACTGTTATATGTCGGAACTGCATGAGGAAAAGGATAAACCTTGGTCAGACAACAAGGTACAGGTCAAGATTACCAACGGAAGACTGGACGTATATATAAAGGGTTCTCCGTCCAGTCCCTAGACCATAAGGGTAGAGAAAGTCTTAAAAGGTGTCAAAGAACACTAGGTGTGTCAGTTTCCGAAACCATATCAGTTATTTCGTCTTTATCTATAAAAGGAACTTGAAAGAACGGAAACGCTATTAGGTTGTCTACGACCGTTAACCGGGAATAGATTTTGGTCGAACTTGTAGACCTTCAAGTGTCAAGGACATAACGACTTCGGAACGAACCTCTTAAAACTCGTAATGAAATGATCGTACACTCTACTTACGTTAACACGTCATCAAACTCGTAAGAAACCGTAACGGAAAGAAACCCTAACCTTACTTTTGACTGGAAAAGGTCAGAACACCGGTGACGACTCAAAAGGTTTAAACGACCGTATAACTCACGTCGTGAAAGTGTCGTAGTAGAAAGTCCTAAACTTTATCGAGGTGACCTTAAGGTAGTGGTGGTGATCGAAACAAACATCACTACGAAGGATTCCGGGTGAACTGAAGCGTAAGGTCCTCCAGACCGAGATCCACTCCCTAGTGTGGTAGTACTAATAGACGCAGTACTTCTAGAAAAAGGTATCAAGAAGACACATAAGAACGGTGGAGAAGAATGATAGAAGATGAAGTCAATCCGGGTATGGTAAAGACAGGAAATAACTCGGGTAGAAACGTACTTTATAAGGGAACCGTAGAGAGTAACAGAACTTCTTGAGAGATCAGAAAGAGTAAGATAACAAAAGGAGATAAAGAAACGTAACTAGCGACTCCTTCCGAAAGAATAGAGAGGAACGATAAGAAACCTTGAGACGTAAGTTTATCCATATAGAAAGAAAAAGAGGAAACGAAAAGAGAAGAGAAGAAAAGTGTCGATAAACATTCCGGAGGAGTCTGTCGGCAAAACGAAAAAACGGAAAGAAAAGGTACCCCTACCAGAACTAGGGACAGAGGACATGTTACAGTGTTTGGAGACAGGTATCAGGAAGTCCATGAGATAGTCTAGATTGGGGAACTTAGATAAAGAGTGAAGGTGACATATTAGTATTCCCGAAACTAAATCCAGTATGGACTTACCAGATCACCAAAGGGGATGTAAGAAGGTAAATTCAAATGTAAACCGTCATTCCTCAAGTACTAGACTCGGTGTCAGTCGAGGGCCAGAACAAAAACGACTGACATATCTCGAAGAGGTAGAAACCGACGTTTCTTATATTAGTTAGACTAAAGTCACAACCGGTAGACCACTACAGGTACACATCTCAGAAGAGAACACAACAACCTTTACCCACAAACGATACTAGGTACACAAGAGAACCGTCTTGACATAATCAGAAACAGGACTACCAGCACTACCAGAACTAGAGACAGAGGAAGGATATGTACCCAAGAGATTACTCCACTTTCAGGTCAACTCGATAAAGTTTAGGATTTTCTACTACCACACTTTCACGACGTGAGTTATACGGTCGTTTAAACCTTTTGAGTCGTCACCGGTGTCCTGACCTTTTCCAGTCAAAAGTAAGGTTAGGGTTTCTTTCCGTTACGGTTTCTTACGAGTTTGATGGCGTGTTAACGTGAGTAGAATTTGCGATCATTTCATTACGAGTTTTAAGAGGTTCGGTCCGAAGTCGTTATGTATTTAGTACTTGAAGGTCTACAAGTTCGACCAAAATCTTTTCCGTCTCCTTGGTCTCTAGTTTAACGGTTGTAGACGACCTAGTAGTTTTTTCGTTCTCTCAAGGTCTTTTTGTAGATAAAGACGAAATTACTGATATGGTTTCGGAAACTGACACACCTAGTGTTCTTTGACACCTTTTAAGACTTTCACTACCCTTATGGTCTAGGGACTGGACGGAGAACCCTTTATATATACGTCCAGTCTTCCGTTGGCAATCTTGACCTGTACCTTGTTGTCTGACCAAGGTTTATCCTTTTCCTCATGTAGTTCCGACATATAACAGTGGGACGAACAAATTGAATATACGTCTCATATAGTACTCTTTACGACCCGACCTTCTTCGTGTTCGACCTTAGTTCTAACGGCCCTCTTTATAGTTATTGGAGTGTATACGTCTACTGTGGTGGGAATACCGTCTTTCACTTCTCCTTGATTTTTCGGAGAACTACTTTTCCCTTTCACCTCTCACTTTTTCAACCGAATTTCAAGTTGTGAGTCTTTTGTTACTAGTACCGTAGACCAGGGTAGTGAAGTACCCTTTATCTACCCCTTTGTCACCTTTGTTACAGTCTGAAATAAAACCCCCCGAGGTTTTAGTGACGTCTACCACTAATATCTGTACTCTAATTTTCTGCGAATAAGGAACCTTCTTTTCAATACTGGTTGGATCTATCGTATAACTTTTCATCTCTGTAATGAAACCGTTGTTTCCAGACAGATCAGTTCGGATACCAAAAAGGTCACCAGTACATACCTACACTCTCAACCTGACACTTCTTTCGACTCACGACTTCCTAACTACGAAAACTTTACACCACAACCTCTTCCGAGTACTCTCAGGGAACCTAACGTTCCTCTAGGTTGATCAGGTAAGACTTCCTCTAGTCGGACCCTAAAGAAACCTCCCTTACTACGACTTCGACTTCGAGGTCATGAAACCGGTGGAGTACACTTCTCAACTGAGTAACCTTTTCTGAGACTACGACCCTCCCTAACCCCCGTCCTCCTCTTCCCTTACTGTCTCCTACTCTACCGACCCACCGTAGTGACTGAGCTACCTACACACAGACTCACTTGAGGCACTCAACCACTACCTGTCCCTCCGGACCGCACGACACTAAGTACCCCAGTGTCTCAGTCTGTGCTGACTCGATGACTTGACTTGACTTACTCCACCTACTTGGACCTTAGATAATATGTCTCACTTCATTTAGTCTTTTTCTTTTTATAATATATAATTGTGTATATATACCTTAGATCTTCTTACCATCAAAACTGGGATAAACGTCCCGTCGTCGCCTCTGTGTCTTTACCTCTTTTCTAAACACCTGTGAGACCTCCTTTCTCTCCCATCTACCTAACTCTCTCCTCGTACCCTTGTACATGTAGTGGTATACATTGTATCTTTCGGTCACCTCTGAGCGACATACTACGTCCCTCGAGTTTACGTCACGAGACACTGTTGGATCTCCCCACCCTACCTCTAAGTCCTCCCTCCCCTGTGGATACCGACTAAGTACAACTGTATACCATTTTTGGTTGTGTTATAACATTTCGTTAATAGGAGGTTTATTTTTATTAAGAAAATTTTTCTGCATACTTTCTTTCATTTTTACAAAAAGTTACGTGACAGTCTAGTGTCTTTCTCGTCCTTTCAGAATCAATATAGTAGGTTTTCTCTTCATTCGAAGTTTTTAGTGAATATCAGTCTGAAGGACCACCAGGTCACCAATTCCTAGATGGACGGTTATGTCCCCTGTGCTGGAGTTAAGGACCAGGTCCTTCTAAGAAGTACGGTACCTTGTTGATTCGGACACACGTTGTTCTCTTCGGTGACGCCACCTTCAGGTTCGGGACGCTGAGCTCTTATCGGGGGCGAGTGGTGTTGATCTCTTTCGGACGCACGTTGTTTCTAATTATTGATAAAAATTTACATACAATTTTCTAGTGTATATCAGATAGTGGGATAGACAATGTCAAATTTTTAAGTTTTGAATTATCCCGAATAGTCGAATGAAGGTATAGGGTTGACGAATGAGATCGTGTTTCAAAGACAAAACTAGGATTCTAACGTGACGACAAACAAGCAATTCTGAGTACTTTAAAGATGTCGGGACTTGTCCCCAGTGACTTCAACATTAGAGAGGAAAGAGACGGACTAGAGGTAATATTTAGGTTCCACAGAAACCTCTATCTATCCATGGTTCAATAGACTGAATCGAACCGATATGTCCGTAGACCTCCTAAAGAGGACTATTATGTCGTTTTTGTTTCTTCAGAGTTCTCATGTTACCTACAAACGTTTCCAAATGAAGTAGAGAGAAGAAAAAAAGATGGGTTCTAAATAGTGATAAGGGTTTTATGGTTTCCTCTCTGTTTTGTTCTCTATGGTTGTCTTCCTTACTCGAATCTCTTTATAAGTATTGTATTACTAAACAGTTCTATTGTCCCTTCGTGTATCAGGTCGTGATAAGTTCAGAAATGGATTCTTCTCCGTCCGACTTCTATAGGTTGTACTCAGTTTCTTTACGAAACCTAACGGTTCATTGTTGTAGAAAGAATAGTCAGAGTAACTATTAATAGCTTGATAAAACATACTACAGTCTGACATTATTACGGTGACTTCTCCTATTTCTCTCTCCTTTTTTTTTTTGTATCCGTTATCTTCTTTTCCCGTTTATCGATGAATGCACAATTTTAGTGAGAATGCTACGTTCTTAGTGTTTCGTGAGATGGACTTCGTCAACGTACCATGGTGTCTGATCCCTCCTCCCAAAACTAAGTCATCCAGGGTTTAACGAGACACTATAACCATCACACTGATAGCTCTACTCGACTTTGTGACAATATGGTACCGTGTACATAGACGTTTTTCCGTAAGTGTGTACAGTCCAGGTTTTTCAACGAGACCTCGGTCTCTATTACCTTTAAGTCCCAGACTTAATAGGTTAGATCCGATCCAAACAATAAGGTGACTTTGTACTACAGTCGATAAATCTATGTAAATAATTCAAACGGAAGAGGAAATTTTAATTTTTACCTTTCACCATCAGATTTACTAAAATTTACTGATAGGGTCTTCATGGATGAATTTGATAAAAAAGAGTCGACCAAAGTTGATGTTGTGTGTTATACAGATTGGGTTACTTCTGCTCTTTAGTAAACATCGACCCAATACTACACGGTGTGAGGAGTTTTCAAGAGTTACTGAAGGACAACACCCTCGTATTCCTTTAGTTGGGACTAATAAGTAACCTTCCTGACTACGACTTCGACTTCGAGGTCATGAAAACGGTGGACTACACTTCTCGGTTGAGTAACCTGAAAGGAAGTAACCTTTCTGACTCCCGTCCTCTTCTTCCCTCTTCTACTCTACCAACCTACCGTAGTAACTGAGTCACCTGTACTCAGACTCGTTTGAGGTCATCTATCACTACCTTCAGATCACACGACGTCAGGTATCCCAGTAATTCTCAACCTGTGCTGAAACGCTGACTTGATGTTGTTGTTTGACTGACTGTCGGGGGAGACAAAGAGACCTATCTGGTGGCGTAAGTGGGGTTCCAGTGTGAAGGTTACCTGCTGAGGGCCAGTCATTGTCGTCGTCTCCATGATTCGGTCCGGCTTAAGGTGTGATACGTTCTGAGAGTCACTGACTAAAGTCCAGAGGGGTAGTTGGACCGGTTCGGTGAGATCCGTGACGTGACGTCAGTTTCTGTAGGGGGTGGGTTAGGAGACAGGAGAGAAGGGAAGATGTGACTGTCTGACTTCGGAGAAAGACAGAGGGTGACGAGGGAGGGGGTTTTAGAGAAAGTGTAGCTTAGGGTAGAGTCATAAACGGAACCCACCTAAGTTTGATTGTGTCCACCAAGTCTCTCAACAGATTCTTTTGTCGGTCTTCTACCCTTAAACCTTGTCCGAGTGAGGGGTTTTGTCATCTAATGCTCACACACTATCCCATGTGTGTCAGAGGCTGTGTTCCACCCCTGGGTCAACGATTTCTAAAGAGGGTACAACTGGACCCCTTTACGGGGTCCCCTTCTGTTTCCAACCAACTATGTCCAGGTTAGTAAGTCCGAAAACTTTCTTTTGGTTCGTAGATGTTTCTGTCGTCCCAAGTGACCATTAACGAGTTAACATAACTGCGGGACGTCTCCCCATAACTCTTTACTCCCGATAACTGTTCGTCAAATTTTCCGGAAGAACCAACGAAAAATGTTCCTCCGAGAACAGAGAATGTCGTCTTTTCTTCTTTCGGTATCTGACGTCTAGACTAACAATTTCAACGTCTCGAGACCACTACAAACTTATAGTAGGTTCTGTCAAGACAATAGGATTTCATTCACGAGCAACCCCTTTTGACCCTGGGCTTTTTTACCTCACCCTTGTGAACCCGAAGGGACCACCGAGTCAACCATCTCTTAGGTAGACGTTACGTCCTCTGAGTCCAAACTAAGGACCCAGTCCTTCTAGGGGACCTCTTCATTTACCGTTGAGTGAAGTCACAAGGATAGACCTTTTAGGATACCTGTCTCCTCGGACCTTCCAATGTCAGGTACCTCAGTGTTCTCAGTCTGTACTGAACCGCTGATTTGGTGCGTGGCAGTGTGAACCTACCTACAAGACTTCCACAACTGAGACGTCTAGGACGATTTGGCAGTTTCGAATGTCTCTACTGGCTGGGTACGGAGTAGTCTCCTCCTTGAAGGTTAACACAACTTTTTACGATGCCTCCGGACGGGACTGTTCCTTTGTTTACCAGGGGGAGTCCTAAGTAGGAGAGGAGGTGAGAACCGATGGGTTGATTCCTGGATGGACCGGACTATTTTCTCCAAAATAGAATAAGATGTGGTTTCTCCAACGTTCTTAATCGATCGTGTATGTTCGTCGCCGGTCCCCTCACTGGCACCTTGACCTAAAATTCTCAGGAACTACTTTCCCCGACCTCATATTCTGACCTAACCCATTCCTTCTTAGGTACCTGAACTTCCGTGAAAAAGAACCTGCATTCTAAATTTTGGACCGTTCCTAAGGCTTCATCACCTTTTTGTGTGTCGATCCTACCGTCTCAGACCATCCGACGGTAGAGACCCCAGCGTGTCTCAGCCTGTGCTGACTTCGTTGAATCGTCGTCGTCGTCGTTGTCCTACCGAGACTCTTCAAACTACCGTCGTCACCGGTTGTAAGTCGTTTCGTCTTTACAGACTCAACGAGACTGTCTACGATCTCCCTTTTCAATTCTCCGATTCCCTTCACATGAACTGGCTCTACTCCCACTCCGCTCTCTCCAGGTGTCCCCGTTTTAAATTCCTCGGTGAGTGAGATTCCCATAACGTCCTCGTCCCAGGGAACAGAGTGGGAACGGGACTAGGACTCTCACCCGGACGATCTACGTGTATATTCCATTCCGGTCTTCCGGAGGGTCTCCCGAGCAAGGTGTCCTCCTGGGTCTTCTGTATAGAAAGGGCGTTGGTAATCCTTAGGCGACTCTTCTTTTGTCTTAGTGATTCTTTAAACCTCTACCGAGGAGATATCTGGTACCCCTTACCATCCTCTCTGGCCGTCTCTCGACTCAAGTAAATACAAGTACTCTACCATTGTCAGGGGTTTTATGTCTCCGGTTCGTTGTCGTAATTTGACGGTCTTCAGCCCTTCGACGTTAATGGTATTGCTGGACGTTCTGATCGCGTCGGTTCTCCAGACTGGGGGTCCCTTAACACCTCTACTGATGAACTCGTGTCAACGGGGCCCTTGTTTTATCTTCCCGTCGGTCGTTCACATGATGATTTGTAAAATTCTCCTTTTTTCCGCTCTTGTCTTTTCTTTCTTCGGTCGTCGTTGTGGATATTTTTCAGTGTCAGGAAACGAGTCCAGTGTCTAGACTCGTCTAAAAGTCTAGATCTTGAGAAACCGATTTATGATGTCTTTCATATATGACATAACTAAGGATGCTCTGGGTGACCTCATTGGGGATGTAACTCGGGAACCGGAAATCCCATTTTCGAGAGTATCACCCCTTTAGGTTCACCTTTAGAGACTTTGACAGGAAAGAGTGTCGGTTCTACCATTCTATGGTTGTTGTGACTTCGGACCTCTACTAAAGTCTCTACTCGAAACGGTGATTACTGGATTACCTCCGTTTCTTGTAACCTTGTATGTACACGAATCAGTGAATCAACACAGGCTGAGAAACGTTGGGGTACCTGACATCGGACGGTCCGAAGAGACAGGTACCCTAAAAGATCCGTTCTTATGACCTCACCCCACGGTAAAGGAAGAGGTCCCCTAGAAGGGTTGGGTCCCTAGTTTGGGATCAGAGGACGTTACCGTCCGTCTAAGAAACGGCCGACTCAGTGACCCCTTCGGGTCGTTTCTTGTGTCGTTAGTAGTATAGAAATGTATTAAGTGTTCAGACGGGGAACGTTTTCGGTAGAACCTCTTACTGATATCCGGTTTGAGTCAGTTTCTCATAGGAACTAGTACCAATGACACGGTCTGTACCATGGTGATTGGGAGGAGACTAAAAGGGGAGTCTTTCTCCATGGGTTCCCTTCGGCGGGGAGTCTGATTACACTTCATCTAGACACACCGTACTCCCAATCTGACACCGTCAGTACGTTTGTGAGAGAGTCCTGAGAGCGACACCCTCGTACTAACTGATTGCCGAATTCTAGGACAGGGAGACTTGGGTGGTCATGTAAACGGGGTTCCGGTGTGAGGGGTGCCTGATTAGAGTCGGTCGCGACCTTATGTCGTCTTCATGACTCTGTCCGAATAAGATCTTTATGTTGACGTTAAGGTCCTAAGGGGTAGCTTGACCGGTTTATAAAGAACCGGTCTGACGTCACGTCAGGGTCTACGGAGTAAGCAGGAAAGGAGAGAAGAAGTACTAGACTTCTGGAAGGTAGTGAAAGAACAAAAGTGTGATTTAGATAAAGAGAACACACACATACACACAATAAACGAGTCAACACAGACTGAGAAACACTGGGAGACGTGGCATTGGGTGGTCCGAGGAGACAGGTACCGTTCTTATGACTCACCAAACGGTAAGGGAAGAGATCCCCTTAGAAAGACTGAGTCCCCAACTTGGGTCCAGAGGACGTAAAGTCCGTCTAAGAAATGGTAGACTCGGTGGTCCCTTCGGGGATTGGATAAAGAATCACCTGGACTTGATCGTGTGGGACTTTCAGACTCGTTTTCCTAGATGTAAAGGTGACCGTTACAAAATTTTCTGTGTCTTAGTGTGTCCACTAGTCTCTGAATAAAGAAATAAAAATGATGTTATTTCCATTGGACGATCTCAGACTTCTCCTAATTCTTTTGTTTGGACCTTGTTTTTACCGAAACATAGAATTTTAAACGTATGTTGCATCGGTCTCGTGTTTCTCCTTCTGCGTCGGAGTCGCGGTTCCATTTGTACGCGACATGACAGTCACGGTCAGTATGTTTACCCTAGACGGACCTCGACCAGGATGAACACAAGGATTGAACAGACTTTTACAAATCTCTAACAGTAAGGACCTAGTCGTGAAAATCAAACCTAGAACCACGGTTGTCATGGAAATTAAAACACCAAAGGTAAGTAGACAATAACCGCACCGAGAACTACGTATGTTGGAGTGGGTCTTTTATTATTTACCCAAGGATGAAGACCACCTCATTTGAATCTAATCTTCGGTATCAAACCACCTGAGACGAGTTTACTCGGTCCAAGACGACCCAAACACCAACTAAATTAGATTTTATTTCAAGTTACCAGGTACGTGAAAGGTGTATTCAGGTCCTAAAATTCTTGTCAGGTTTCAATTAAACCTAGGTACTTTCCACACCAAAAAGACCTTCAGTGGGTTTTGATCCCCTAGGATCTCAATAAGAATAGAAACCACTAAATACCTGTTCAGTAAGTCTCAGAGAGACAGATGTAAAGGATTACCTATATTATTGGGGAGGGAAACTCTTCCAACACTACGAAATATATAAACGTACCTTCCGGAACTTTAGAAGTTAACCATATTCCCCTTTTTTTATGCGTTTCGACATATAACAGTGGAACGAATAAATTGAATATACGTCTTATGTAGAACTTTTTACGACTCAACCTCTTTAGTGTTCGATCTTAGTTCTAACGGTCCTCTTTATAGTTGTTGGAGTCTATACACCTACTATGGTGAGATTGTCGTCTTTCACTTCTCATTGATTTCTCAGAGAACTACTCCCACTTTCTGCTCTCACTTTTTCGACTGAACTTTAAACTGTAATTTCTTTGATTCTAAGACCGTAGGTCGGGGTAGTGAAGTACCGTTCGTCTTCCTCCCTTTCACCTTCGTCACTGTATAAAATAAGAGGACCTGAGGTTTCAGTGACACCTACCACTGACGTCGGTGCTTTAACTTTCTATGAACGAGTAACCTACCTTTTGATACTGATTGGATCAAATCAAGTCAAGTCAGCGAGTCAGCACAGGTTGAGAAACACTGGGGTACTTAGCGTCGTGCGGTCCGGAGGGACAGGTAGTGGTTGAGTGCCTCAAGTGAGTCTGAGTGTAGGTAGCTCAGTCACTACGGTCGGTCGGTAAAGTAGGAGCCAGCAGGGGAAGAAGAGGACGGGGGTTAGTGAGGGTCGTAGTCTCAGAAAAGGTTACTCAATTGAGAAACGTACTCCACCGGTTTCATAACCTCAAAGTCGAAATCGTAGTAAGGAAGGTTTCTTTAGGGTCCCGACTAGAGGAAGTCTTACCTGACCAACCTAGAGGAACGTGAGGTTTCCTGAAAGTTCTCAGAAGAGGTTGTGGT
>SJYO01052267.1:541749-571041 GCA_006410555.1 Capra ibex | reverse complement strand
AATCCACACTAATCGGGGCTCTACGGAGTTACCTTTACCCGGAGTAGAGCGGACCTCCCCTCTTTGAGGACCTATAAGAGCTCAACGCCGTCCACGAGAGCTGAATGCTACCCCTGGAGTCCCTGGGCGAGACCACCGGAGTCCTTTAAGGTCAGGGGTACGCTCAACGAGCCCCGGGAGAGGCCTAAGGAGAGGGCAGCTACGGCCCCGGAGTCTGGAATGCATCTCAGCCACGACATTGGACTCCTAAGGAGAGGTCACGACTGTACCTAGAACCACATGACGACCTCAGAGGGGTCCCCTCAGTCAGGAGCAGAGCCAACTCCCGTACGTGCACCCGAAAGGAGGGGTGGACATCGTCGTCACAGCGCGAAGGGAAGCGCACCTAGTTCCCTAGACACCGAAAGGGAGCTCCGAAAGGGTGCTCCGAAAGGGTGCTCCGAAACCGTCTCCCGTAAGGTTCACGGTGTCACCACACTCAGCTAGGAGCCGAACTTTCAGCTCAGTCACGCCCCTTTGTCCAAAGGGACCTTACCTGACTCTGTAGACCCCCTGAGCCTCTTACCACCGTACAGGCACCTCAAGGCGAGCGGAAAGGACACCTCTCGCGGAGGAGAACTCTACGCTGCCCTTGCGGCCCTTAAGAAAGGGCTGGAGCGTCCCTTTCCTAGGGAGGAGAGCTCGATACTCCGCCTTTGCCCCGAGGAGACCTACACCCGCCTTGATAGCACGAAGGAGAACTCACCTCTGCCCATACAGCCCCTTGAAGAACTAAACGTCGTTCCCACACTTCCTGGGAAACCTTCAAGGTCTCAAATTCACACGAATCGGAACTCTACACAGTCGCCTTTATCCGAAGTAAAACGGACCTCCCCTCTTGTGGGAACTAAAAGAGGTCAACGCCGTCCACGAAAGCTCAATGCTGCCCCTGGCGTCCCTGGGCGAGACCACCGGAGTCCTTTCCGGTCAGTTCTAGGATCTGTCGTGACCTCTCCCTCTCTGTAGTGCTCTCCGAGGGCTCGTTGAGCGTNACCTCAAAGTCGAAATCGTAGTAAGGAAGGTTTCTTTAGGGTCCCGACTAGAGGAAGTCTTACCTGACCAACCTAGAGGAACGTGAGGTTTCCTAAAAGTTCTCAGAAGAGGTTGTGGTGTCAAGTTTTCGTAGTTAGGAAGCCGCGAATCGGAAGAAGTGTCAGGTTGAGAGTGTAGGTATGTACTGGTGTCCTTTTTGGTATCGGAACTGATCTGTCTGGCATCAACCGTTTCATTACAGAGATGAAAAGTTATACGACAGATCCAACCAGTATTGAAAAGAAGGTTCCTCATGCGTAGAAAATTAAAGTACCGACGTTAGTGGTAGACGTCACTAAAACCTCGGGTTTTTTTATTTAAGACTGTGACAAAGGTAACAAAGAGGCAGATAAAGGGTACTTCACTACCCTGGTCTACGGTACTAGAAGTAAAAGACTTACAACTCGAAATTCGGCTGAAAAAGTGAGAGGAGAAAGTGCAAGTAGTTCTCCGAAAAATCAAGGAGAAGTGAAAGACGGTATTCCCACCACAGTAGACGTATAGACTCCAATAACTATAAAGAGGGCCGTTAGAACTAAGGTCGAACACAAAGAAGGTCAGGTCGTAAAGAGTACTACATGAGACGTATCTTCAATTTATTCGTCCCACTGTTATATGTCGGAACTACATGAGGAAAAGGATAAACCTTGGTCAGACAACAAGGTACAGGTCAAGATTGACAACGAAGGACTGGACGTATGTCTAAAGAGTTCTCCGTCCAGTCCACCAGACTATAAGGGTAGAGAAAGTCTTAAAAGGTGTCAAATAACACTAGCTGTGTCAGTTTCTGAAACCGTATCAGTTATTTCGTCTTTATCTACAAAAAGACCTTGAGAGAACGAAAAAACTACTAGGTCGCCTACAACCGTTAAACTAGAGACCAAGGAGACGGAAAAGATTTTGGTCGAACTTGTAGTCCTTCAAGTGTCAAGTGTATAACGACTCTGTCGTATAATTTTTCGTCTCCGTGGTGAAACGGTTGTTTCCAGACACGTCAGTTTCGATACCAAAAAGGTCATCAATACATACCTACACTCTCGACCTGCTATTTTTTCCAACTCGTGGTTTCTTAACTACGAAAACATAACACCACGACTTCTTCTGAGAACTCTCAGGGAACCTGACGTTTCTCGAGTCTGTTCAGTTAAGATTTCCTTTAGTTAGAACTTATAAGTGACCTTCCTGACTACGATTTCGACTTCGAGGTCATGAGACCGGTGGACTACGTTTCTCGGTTGAGTGACCCTTTTTTGGGACTACGACCCTTTCTAACTTCCGTCCTCTTCCCTCGCCGTCTCCTACTCGGACAATCTATTGTAGTGGTAGAGTTACCTAACCCAAACTCGTTTGAGACCCTCTGTCACTTCCTGTCCCCTCGGACCACACGATGTCAGATACCCCAATGTTTCTCAGTCTATGCTGAGTCGTAGACTCGTTTTTGTTGTTGTTGTTTTTTCAAGAGTATACATATTAAAAATTAAATTTCTGTTTCTTAAACTAGGTTGAAACTCCAAATCAAGTAATCCGAAAGAGTTGAATTAACTAGAACAGATACGACTGCAGAGATATTACTTGTAAAATAACCATGTAAAATAAAATAAAAAGTTCCCACACCTAACGTGGATCGTCCAAAAACCGTCGGAATGGCTCGTGGTACTACCTACAAATTATTTACGTGTAGTTGAACATCCTCTGTTACACCGTTTCTTCCTAACTGATTCTTAAGATTCTGGTCCCAAGTTCAAAGTAGAGATGATGATTATGTGACATCTTAGAAGGTGTTTAGTGAATTGAAATTAAAAGATAAGACTTTTACTCTTGTAACCACAACGACGACGACGACGATTCAGTGAAGTCAACACAGACTGAGACACGCTGGGGTCTCTACCGTCGGGTGGTCCGAAGGGGCAAGGACCCTAAGAGGTCCGTTCTTGTAACCTCACCCGACGGTAAAGGAAGAGGTTACGTACTTTCACTTTTCAATTTCACTTCAGTGAGTCAGCACAGACTGAGAAGTGCTGGGGGACCTGACGTCGGGTGGTCCGAGGAGGCAGGTACCCTAAAAGGTCCGCTCTCATGACCTCACCCCACGGTAACGGAAGAGACTTGTAACCACAATTAGTGGAGATTTCATTGAAAGTCCTAAAAATTTTTATTGGATAGTGTTAACCATTTCAACAATGTGGAAATATAATAGATTACTTCTCGGTCAAAAATTTTTTCTTCTTTATACCTCTGTAAATATTCATTTATGAGAATATAAAATAGAAAGATTTTTAGACATGACGAAAAATCTTCTGTTACATCATATTAAGTTGCTCATAATCTGGACACAAGATTTTTACCTAAACGGTCATTTACACAACCCCTCAAAACAATTGAGTAAATGTAAACATCCTAAGTCAAATAATATACATTTTAATCCCATAAGCTAATCTAATTAAGATTTCTGAGATAGATGATTCTAGAGAGGGTCAGAATTGCTAGATATTAAGAAGACCCACTGTAAAATTTTACGGAAAAAAGAAAATACTAATGTTATCATTAAAATTTTATAACTAAAAATTTACAACTTTCTAATGTTTTTATGTAATTCATTTTTCAACTCGGGTAACTTTACTACAATGAATCTCTAATTCACAATTTTCGAACCACATATTAGAGAGTTTAAAAAGTGACTATATAAATGTAACTACATAATACTATATTGGATAATAAAATGTTTTACTGTCGTACAGTATGTATGAAAGCACTATGAACGAAAAAAAAAAGAATTATTATATATTATTTGTAGAAAGTTGGTCTGTACGTCGAGATAGAGTAAGAAAAAGTACTAAGAAAAGGTGACTTACTTACATAGGTTCAATAAGTCGATAGAGGATAACTACTTGTAAATTGAATAAAATTTTAAAAATATTACTCGTAGAGTCTAGTAGATATCTGTAGAAAAAAGTAGATAGAAACATGTTGAAACCTTAATAAATGTTTTTGTACCTTAAAGTCCCCCTTTACCATGTTAAAATATGTATCTCGGTTTAACGAGAGGTTTGGTTCACACTTGTTAAATGTAGGGGTATCTGTTACATTCTCTATTCTTGTAATCCGCCACGATTCGTGCGATTTAGGTCGATGGTACATAATTATCATTCTTGACCCCTCCGAATAATAGATCAAACCCGAAAACGGAGTTTTATGACATTTAGATCTGATCACGACTGTATTTCATATATGGGAATTAAGTTCAGAGTAACCAGGTGGTAGTCCATATAGTGCACACCAAGGTGTTTCGTCTTGATCCCGGTCACATACCTTTATTATCTATCTTTTCAAGACTACGTTTTTTTTCTTTCTTTCTTTTTCGAAGGATCGTAGTCGTAAAAGGGTATTTTTCTGCGAGACAAAGAATTGATCACTCATGGGTCAGTGATATATATTGACCAGTAGTTGACTTCCGATCTACTGGAAAATACTTTATTCATTAATCGAGACTATTGAAGATCTCAAAGGAAGTCTAAGATTCTGAGTTCCTGTGTGTCTAAAACTTCTTATTCTTAACCCCAAGTTAGGAGGGTGTGTATAAACGGAAGAACCTGAGACAAAGTACAGACTTATTGTTAAAAATATAAAAGAGATTAGAGATATAAACTTATGAAGTGATCCAATTGAAGACATTCAAATCTATTGATACAGAAAGTCTCGAGTCCAATTTATAGAAATAAAGGTAAGTTAATATGTTGTCTATACATATAACTCGGACCGTCTCGTGATCGACCCCTAGACTGTCGCTTGTTTTGTCTGCTAAGGACGATATCTTAAATTTCTAACACGTTTATGTCTATGTATTTGTATTCCGATATAAACGTCCGTTTATATTTATATAAACGTTTATGTCGATATAAAATGATATAATATTTTGAAAATAAACTTGACGGATACTTTAATTGACCTATCGATAGGTCATTTAGATTTATACAAGTAATTCTTTTAGTCTTTGTACATTGGTTATAAAAATTTGGTAAAGAGTGACTAAGAAAAAAAAAGGGTCATCTGTATTTCGTTTTGTCTTTCGTCTCTATTAATGGACTTGTAAACTCCATTTCATTCTCGGCTTTATTAATAGATTAGATTTTCATTTCGCTTGTGTTGTGTAAATGAAATCAACAGATCCTTTGGCGTAGGTGTAAGATAAAGTGGATGTCTAGAAGTGTCCGGGTTTACGATTCTAATCTTTAGAGACTTATGAGCTTCGTGTACTTGTAAGAGAGACCGGGTTCGGGTCGCAGTGTAAAGGAGATTGTCTTTCCGATGTCTTTGTTGTCTTTTCCTGACACACACAAATACTTCTTTTCACGGTTGCTTTAGTGGATACAGTCCCCTTCCTTTTTTTTTTTTGTGGTATTTCTTTAAAGGGTTTCTGTAGAGACTCGGTTTGGAGTGAGAATCCATTTTTATAGTAATAGGGTCCCGCGTAAGGAGAGGAGAGTACGTACGTACTCGTGTTACGAAGGACAACTTTCGAGTGAGACTTTTATTTTGCGTCAGGGTACCATTCGGATCGAAGGGTACTTCCGTCGTGTCTCAGTTGTTTTATTAGGAGTGAAAGAAAGTTTCCCGGTTTTAAAGAGTTTCCTAAAGATAAGGGACTTGTCAGATCTAGAATGGAATTTATTTCTTTATATTGAATATCGGGGTGGCCAATTTGAACCAGTTTTCAAAAATTTAGAGTAAAAATCTTGTAAGTCGTTCCTTTAAACATATCGAGTCCTCGAAATTTTTTTTTTTTTAGTCAGTTAATAAAGAAATATTCTAAAGGGTGGACTGTAAGTCCCGTTTGGTAATGTAAAATGGCATATTGGGGTTACACAAAAACTAGTACACATTGATTGAACCCCGTTTCTCTTAAAGAGAAGATGTCGAACCTCCAATTAGGTGAACTACAAAGTAGAAGTGAATTATGGGAGCGAAGAATAGTGGGAGTTTCTTTCAAGACAGGGGACTGTGGTTTACATGTGACACTGAAGAATCCAATATTGTCAACTTTGACAGGTAAAACTGGGATGATTTTGTTGTGAAAGTGCAAGTTGAGTTCAACCAAGTTGAGTTTATAATAAAGTAAAAAGGTCTGGGGGCAAAGAAGTAGTTGTCGGATTCCTACAAACTGTTTAACTCGAGTTTCTAGGATCCAGATTATTAGATAGTAAGATCCTCGATGTCCTAGTTCGAGTGTGTGTATGTGTGTCCCCTTGTATGCATATCCACAGTAAACGATGTCATTAAAACGATGTCTTTCTTCTTTTATTAAGTAATTGTTCATAAATAACTTGTGGATCAAACCCGTTTCGGGATTATATCCGTGACAATATTATACGAAGGGACTACCACGATAACCATTTCTTGGGTGGACGGTTACATCTTCTGGATCCAAGTCAGGGACCCAACCCTTCTAGGGGACCTCTTACCTTACCGTTGGGTGAGGTCATAAGAACGGATCTTTTAGGGTACCCGTCTCCTCGGACCGTCAGAGGTCAGGTATCCCAGCTTTTCTTGAAGTACTGACTTCACTGAACCGTACATACTATACGTTTACTATCTCAAATAACCCGATAAATACTCTTCTTTTGAGATTTTATAAAACTCCCGAACTTAAGGAACTCGAAATTTGGCTTAAATTGAAACACATACAGCTTGTGAACCAGTACGAATAGTTTAGATTCATCTTATGAATTGTTAGTGTCAGTATTAAAGGAAGGTTACGGGAGACCTCCGAGACCTGACTCAGACACTTACTCTTCCTTGTTCGACTCGGTGTTCTCAAAGTATTGGAAAAAGTCCGTGAGTGAAGTAATATTGTACTAAATACTTTAATATTTACATGGTCTAAGAGGTCCCATCCACGGGTGAGGATACTTATTCGCTATTTGGTGATTTCACGTAATAATTGAGAGAATCCGTTAGTTAGGTAGGACGTTTGCGACGGGTTCACAAATAATACAGTCCGGGACCCGAACCGAAACTCTATACCTTTACTTATCAGGGAGAGAAGTTCCTCAAGTGTAAGATAACCCATTTTGTCTAGTCATTTGTTTATACCCCAACCAGTCTTTCAAGTAAGTCCAAAAACGTATTCTAGTATACCTTTTAGGTTTGTTTGAAAACAGGTTGGGTTTATGAAGGTGATTGAAAACTTTTTATGAACACGTTTCATGATATTACTATATATTGTACCGTCCTCTCCCCGTAACCACGCGAATCAAGTACTTCTTCCGTTGTAGACTTAACCTTAACCTCTATATTTAAGGTGTGCCCTACCTACGTCCCTCACCCCATCCCTTACCTATGATCTCCGATTATCTTGTTCTACGCGTTTTATACTTCTGGACCTTCTTACAAGGAATAAATCTCTTTTCACCGTTGTGAATATCCCATGTCTGACACTCGTTTCTACAATTTTCCTTCAGTCTACCCATTCCCTCTGTCCCTGATCGAAAACTTCAGTATTCCGGTTGAATTCTTATACTTGACAAGACATACATTATCTTTTGGTGGCTCCTCGGAAATTCACCCTCTCATCGTTTTGGTTTAACCTTTTTAAACTCTCTGAGAACTTACTGTCACACCTACTAACAAACTTACCTCATTCAACCTCAGTAGTTCTAGTCGATTTCCGGTAAGATTGTCATTCCTTTTCTCTTTTTCCTGATTTAAATTCTCATTTTATGAGATATTTGATGGTGACTGTCGTGGGTCTTTGTATTTTAGTTAGTAAGGACGTAAAGTAGATAAGTATTTAACTAGTTAGATTTTACAGTTTTGTAGACCGAATTGACGAAATAAAAAAGTTGTTTACCCGGTCAAAACACCGAGTTACATTTCTATAAATGGACAAGTAATTAACGATGTTTGAGTTAAATCGGACCCCTCTGTTTTTCGTTCAAAAATTGAATACCTTCTCAAAAATGCTATTTTACCTATGGGTTTCTCTTATACAATATCCATTCTTTTTTAAGATTATACCGTAAATTCAGGAGGACGAACTCATAGTGTGATTGAGTTGTATAATTAAGTTAAAAGATGTACCTGTACTTTAACGTTCCTACTAGTTTATCAACAACAGCACATCAACGATTCAGTACAGACTGAGAAACGTTGGGATACTTAACATCGGCCATTAAGAGGAGACAGGTACCCTAAAGGGTCTCTTCTTGTGACCTCGTCCAACGGTAAAGGAAGAGGTCTCCTAGATGTACTGGGTCCCTAGTTCGGACGTCGAGGATGTAACCGTCCGTCTAAGAAGTGGTGACGTGGTGGTCTCTTCGGGTTACTGAGTTTTATTTAAGAAGTTTCTTCTGTACGTTTACCGGTTGATAATATACTTATTACCAGTTGTAGTGATTAGTAGTTCCTTTACATTTAGTATTGGTGTTACTCTACAGTGGAGTGGACACAGTCTTACACCGGTAATAAACTTTTTTTTTTTTTCTGTATAACTACTCCTGTACCTTTTTAACATGAATACATGACAACCATCCTTACGTTTTACCATAACGGTGATACCTTTTCTCATACCTCAAAGGAGTTTTTTAATTTTATCTGGATGACCTGAAAGGACCACATTCATCTATTCTTAGACGAACGGTTTCGTTCCCTGTGTTCAAACTAGGGATCAGGTCCTTCTAAGGTGTACGACGTCTCGTTGATTCGGGCCCACGGTGTTGATGACTCTGACGTGCCCGACCTCGGGTGTACGGTGTCGATGACTCGGGTACACGACGTTGGTGATTTGGACACTTGGACCTCGGACACGAGGTGGTGTTTCATCCGGGCCTAGTGGACGACACCGATCTCTTCCGGGTGCGTCGTTACTTCCGGGGTACGTTAGTTTTTAGTTATTTATTAAAAAATTTTTGGTTAAAAAATTTTTTATCTAGATGGTATACTAGGTCGTCACTCTGTAGACCTATGAATAAGGTGCGTTTGATCTTAGGTCTAGAGTCTCTCAATAATCAGGAGGGTGTAAATGACGTCGTAAAAAGGCACAACAGTTCATCACCTCTGTTGGATTTATACGTAGTTGTGTGCTTGTCATTTCTTTTGTACCAATATATCTGTCACCTTATAATCGGTTAGAAGTTTTTCCTCTAAAACGTTACGCATTGTACTTACTTGGGACTCCTGTAACACGATTCACTTTATTCGGTCCGTCTCTTTGTGTTTATGACATCCTAAGGTGAATAAACTTGTATATCTTTAAGTGTTTAAGTATCTCAGTTTCTTACCTTACGGTCAAAGGTCCCCGACTGAAGTCCTTCATTACCCCTCAATAAGTTGTCCGTATTTCTACCGACAATTCGTTCTGTTTTAGATTGCCAAACGTCATGTGGTGACATGGGTACTCCAGGGGGTCCACCGCAATCACCATTTCTTGGGCAGACGGTTATGTCCTCTGGATTCTCTGCGCTCATGCTAGGGACCCAACCCTTCTAGGGGACCTCTTCCTTTACCGTTGGGTAAGATCACAAGAACGGATCTCTTAGGGTACTTGTCTCCTCGGGCCACCCGATGTCAGGTATCCCAGCGTTTCTCAGTCTGTGCTGACTTCGTTGAATCGTGCGTGTGTGACATGGATATCAGTTATTAGTACATAACATGTGATTTTAAAAGAATTGTCCCATCTAGAGTACAATTCACAAAAATGGTGTTGTTTTAAAAATTTTTTAAAATTGTTCGCATATGAGACTGAAGAAAGTCGTGTATACTTTTTTCGACACAAACTCTAAAAGAACCATAAGTCAAGACCAGATAGGTTAATGATTATTAGCTGAACCTGACACAAGACAGAGTCTCAAGACAAGAATTTCAGAAAGTTTCCTAATTTTGACGTCATGACGAAGGTCATTTGAGCATTAACAAAAGAGGTAAACGGATTGATATTTATTAGATCAAATTAGTGTACACTTCAAACAACGGTGACTGGGTGATCTCCATGATAAAACGAAAGTCTGTAGTCTTCGTAAGAATGATTATTAAAAAAAAAAATTCAAAAGAAAACGGTTACAACAGAGGTGATGGAGGACAACAAAAAGATAAAATGGTCCGATTTTCTGATGTGATGTACGCGCGACTCGACGAAGTCGACACAGACTGAGAAACGTTGGGATACCTAATATCGGGTGGTCCGAGGAGACGGGTACCCTAACAGGTCCGTTCTTGTGACTTCACCTAACTGTACGGGAGGGGTCCCCTAGAAGGGTTGGGTCCCTAGTTTGAGCGTAGAGAATACAAAGGACGTAACCGTCCGTTCAAGAAATGGTGATCACAGTGGACCCTTCAGACTTTGTAATGTTGTGTAAGTAAGTTAATATATTTCTGTCTTAATCACAAATCTTCTTATTTTATTATTTTATAAAAAACAAACTGAACTGTCGTTGAACTTAGGGAGGGACGTACCGACCTGACACATTAACACGGTAAATTTCGTGATCGTTGTTATATTTTTCAGGTTTGCATGATGTCTAATCGGTTAATTTACCGGTCTCTGTGTATATTTCTTGATACAAATTTTCTTAAAACACGGTGGTGGATTATAAAAATTAGTGAGGTACTACGACTTAGTAAATTTCTATAAAGAGAAAAATACACGGATCAAAAAACTACGTTGAATTACGAGTAATTCCCGAAGAGACCACCGAGTCCATCATTTCTTAGATGGACGTTACGTCCTCTGGGTCCAAACTAGGGACCCAGTCCTTCTAGGGACCTCTTCCCTTACCGATGGGTGACTCTTATGGTACTTGTCTCCTCGAACCGTCCCGGTGTCAAGTCTCCCAGTGTATCTCAGCCTGTTCTGACTCACTGAAAGTGTGTACGTATGTTACGAATGATTTAAAATTATGGAGATATCAGAAAGTTTTTTATTTACTATTAAGGTACCTTCTTCGTATCTGTCCTCGATGAAGAGGACTTTCCGTATACAGAATATATGTCTCACGATTGATAGACTCTCGTCTTTGGTGTAGAAACAACTATATACGATATCCCTATCCATATTACGGACCGTCTACCTCAACGGTTTCTATCTTTCCTTATACCCAATATTCGGACCAGTAATTTCTGTGCACTTCTACCTGGTACGTCTGTCTCGACCATCTTCAAGTAAAGTATAGAGAGTTCCCTGTTGCGTTAATCGACCTTCACTCCTCTTCAACTTACAAATGGATGACAGAAGTCTCATGTACCATGCCCCTGAAGGGATCACCAGGTCGCTGATTCAAAGAAGTGAGGGTTACATCCCCTGTGCTCGAGTTGGAGACCAGTCTCTTGATCTGGAGTGTCCGGTGTTGATTTCTTGGGTGTATGACGTTACTTCTAGCTTCTAGGATGTGCGGTGTTAATTCTGGGTCATGTCGGTTCATTTAAAAGTTTTTCTTTCTATATGTCATCGTTCTCACCGACGTTTACTTATATTGGTCTAAAGGTACGTTGTTTCTCTTGTTTTAAACACTAAGGTAGAATCGTACAATTGGACTACTACTATCAAATTATTTTTGGAGACAAAGATATTAAAATCTTTAATCTTTACGTCGTGTAAAAATGAATCATACCGTAACGAATAGGTTAATTTGAAACTACCTATCGTGTTTAAAATTTTTCTTAAACATGTTTCAAAAGGGTTTCGAGGAAGAGTGAGGTGTACACTTTTTTGTTTATATGAAACTTTACCTCTGTGATTTATGTACGATGAAAAAGGTCATCTATAAATGTCTTGATATTAGAAAAATTTTGACGACTTTCCCCCCCTCTATCTGAAGGTGGTCAGTGAGTTTAACTTTCATCCTTTCACTAGTGTCGTTCTTACTTGTACCTTTCGGGTGTTTATCGATACTTCCAACTCTAGTGTTAATGGTTAAATCTCAAAAATCTTACTGGATCCGTGGACTATGTGTCCATCCTCCATTCTCAATTTCCCCGGTAGACAAATTTTCGTTCTTTTTCTTTTTGTGTGTCTAAAGAGAAACACCTCGATCACTTCTGTAAACGAAGAGATGGTTGAGACGAATAATCTCAGGTCAGTAAAATAAAAATCCTAAAGGAGTCTTGGATCTTACCACAAGATGGAATATTTAGGAGTTATATTACTTAGTTCAAGTAATGACACATTAGTATAATACATATAGACAACTGACTAAGTAAAATTTCATAAGGTCACCTAAAAGAGGTTTAACGTGTTTCTTGTCTTATATTTCAAATATTAAATGACGGTCAAGATTTATGTGATACAGTAATTAGATTTATATGACACACGTAATTAGTGGTTGTGGAAACTTATATTACCCGTGAGTTGTTTGCAGACTTCCTATTTCCATATTTTCTTATTCTAATCGACTTGATATTGGGGACTACTTCCTCTCCTTAACCGGGTAAGAAAGAACACCTAGGGGCGTGGTTTGAAAGTCTCGGTCGTGCGGGTGTCACTTCCTTGTGGTAGACTTGCTTCGGAGTGTTAACGAGAGAATAATGGTGACCCGAAGACCGTGGGTCGTGAGAACCTCAAGATCACAATTCCTTACGTAAGACTCGGAGACGGGCGTGTCCGTACAGTGTCACTACGAAGATTTGGTTTGGCCTCGAGTCTAAACAAAGTTCAGAAGTGAACGAAAACTACCTTCCACACGACCGTCAACAACAGTAGTAATCGGAACACCGTTATGAAAAAGGGAATTCACAGAGTACAGAGTATACTTTCGAATTTCGAACAATTTGTCCCTCCCTGAAACCTTATACACGGTTACAGTTTGTCATTTCAAAAATAAAAGAAGACAACATTGTTGAAATTTCCAGACTTAAAGGTTTGGGGTCAGGGATTGTGGTGAGTCCTAAAATTCAATCTACTATCTCGCTTTTGTCCTTCCAGGGTCAAGGAAAAGGAGGAAAATACTAGAAATAGAATCTCGATCATTTACTTTCTAAATCTCGGACGATCCGTGAACCCGCACCTTAAGCGGACATTAGAACCACAAATACCCTATTCACTCGACAGGTGGGTGCCAAGACAATGGATCTCTCAGTTCTATAGACTTAAATATACTTGCTGGGTTGTGAAGTTACCGTTATTGTAAAGGTATCGCGAAGAGACCACCGAGTCTACTTTTTCTTAGACGGACGGTACGTCCTCTGGGTCCAAGTTTGGGACCCCAAAGGGTTCACCACGATCACCATTCCTTAGACGGACGGTCTTGATCTTCTGTGTATTCTACGCCCAAACTAGACTCAACCCTTCTAGGGGTCCTTTTCCTTTGTCGTTTGAGGTTATAAGAACGGACCTTTTAAGGTACCTGTCTTCTCGGACCGCCCGATGTCAGATACCCCAGTATTTTTCCGTCTGTACTGACTCATTGACTCATGTTGTAAAGGTACCGTCGACTGGGTTTACAGTGTAACTCTTTAGGTGTCATTGATTATAAGGAACTCGTGAATGACCGAAGGGACCACCGAGTTAGTCATTTTTTAGGCGGAAGTCACGTCCTCTGGGTCCAAGTTGGTGACCCAGTCCTTCTAGGGGACCTCTTTCTTTACCGATAGGTGAGGTTATAAGAACGGACCTCGTAAGGTACCTCTCTCCTCGGACCACCCGAGATGATCTGACATATAAGGAACTTCCGTTCTTGATAATAGAGGAAGTAGAAACTTAGAGGTTGTTATAGATCTTGTTACGGAGTGTGCATATTTGAAGGAAATTATTTTCAAATGACTCGTTTACTTTCAGAAGTACCAAGACCTTACCGAGACAAAGAGAGAGACCTTCAGAAGTTTAAAAAATAATAATCTACTATTTAAATTGAAGATTTTGGTAATGTCAGTAAGTAGGAGAGTCTGTGTGTATGAACAAATGGTTCAAATGGTCGTAGAAAAGAAGATTAGGGTTTTCCATGTTCAGAGACTCCGGTTTTCGTCATCGATGAATTATCCACTTGAAGTTATGGTTCGTTGTTCAACCCTGTCCATTAATGCCTATGTCTTAGGTAAACGTTAACGTCCCCTTTAAAGCCCTTCATCTTACATAAATAGTCTCAACCTTAAACCGGTCCTAAGATTCCTTTTGTGGTTAATGAGAAACTATTATATTTCACCGTATATTTGTGATAAATTGACTTAAAGACAGATTCCATTCTTAAAGTCTCTGGGTGTCTTCCCTGTGTAGTAGGGGTTTATTTAAGAAGGTAACTCTTTTCAAGAAACATGAAATTATCATTGGAGAACTTAGATTGTTTCTTTTGAACAGTCGAATCATCGTTTTGACTCAGGATCAATTTCCTCGACTTCCTATATTCTCCAGAAAGGTCTCCAAATTAGATAGCACGTGTAATTTAAGAAAATTTAATCGAGGAAAGACGTTGTAGAGGTATCGGAGTCTATAAAGTTTTATCTTTCAGGGATTCTCTCGACTAAAGAAGTCTTACCTTTGAAAGAGTCTGTTGTCAAGTGATTCTAACAATCCACACTAGAACGAACCACATTTTCACTCCCTTACATAATTCATGTTCCGAACGGACTGATATCAGTCTTACAGAAATGTTATTTTCAGTCTTCCTGAAAATAAGGTGGGACTCTTCTTATAAAGTCTAAATCCTTCCAAAAATCCTCCTGTGTTATTAAGGTCTCCTTTATTAGACCCTTTATCCACACACGATATAGACTTAATCTATCCTTTCATCACATAGGTAATTAGTCAAGATAGTCAAAAACGAAGTACACAAAGATTCAGACAACAATCCGTATACTTGTTAATCCTAACAATACAGGGGAACTATTAAAGGGGAGAATGGAAAAATTTACTGGGAGAAATAGGGAGCATTAAAAGAAAAGAGACTCTGGATGAAAAAACCTATGATAATATCGATGGTATACAGTGAAAATTTATCACAATCATATCGTATCATATCGAAAAAGTAAGAAAGTAAAAATTGGAAAAAATACAGAAATATTCCGTCACCGTAGGGTGAGATCATGAGATGAGAACGGACCTTTTAGGGTACCTGCCTCCTCGGACCATCCGACGTCAGGTACCCCAGCGATTCTCAGCCTGTGCTGACTCGCTGAAGTGAAAGTGAAAAGTGAAAATACGTAACCTCTTCCTTTACCGTGGGGTGAGGTCACAAGAACGGACCTCTTAGGGTCCCTGTCCCCTCGGACCACCCGACGGTAGAGACCCCAGCGTTTCTCAGTCTGTGATGACTTCGCTGAATCGTCGTCGTCGTCGTATGGATTTCATCTGAAGAATACCTGGTAAGTGTAAATTATAGTGATGATTTAACTAACGCAAATTGAAATAACAGAACAAAATAAAAATGAACCGGATAGAAGAGAAACGTGGGAATGAGCAGAAAAAGACGGAAAATATTAAAACCCCTACTCAAAATACTAATGTAAAATAGAGGAACTACAACGTAATCAATATTAAGAAACAAGTACATACACACACGCACACACATCTACCAATAAAATCCTAAATGAATAGTGTCAGATAACAACAATAACAAATTAGTGGTTCAGTACAGACTGAGACGTTGGGGTACCTGATGTCGTACGGTCCGAAGGGACGAGAACTGATAGAAGACCTCAAACGAGTTTAAGTACAGGTAACTCAACCACTACGATAGGTTGGTAGAGTAGGAGATGAATGGACAAGAGGAAAACGGAAGTTAGAAAGGGTCGTAGTCTCAGAAAAGATTACTCAACCAAGAAGCGTAATCCATCGGTTTCATAACCTTGAAGTCGAAGTCGTAGTCAGGAAGGTTACTTATATGTCCCAACTAAAGGAAGTCCTTTTCAGATGGTAGTTCATTATCATATAGTGAAGTATAATCATACACTGATTATGTTGGTCAGGTAAGATTTCCTCTAGTCGAGACCCAAAAGAAACCTTCCTTACTACGATTTCGACTTTGAGGTCATGAAACCGGTGGAGTACGCTTCTCAACTGAACAACCTTTTCTGAGAGTACGACCCTCCCTGACCCCCGTCCTCCTCTTCCCCTACTGTCTCCTACTCTACCGACTTACCGTAGTGACTGAGTTACCTGCACTCAGACTCACTTGAGACCCTCTACCACTACCTGTCCCTCCGGACCGCAGGACGCTAAGTACCCCAGCGTTTCTCAGCCTGTGCTGACTCGCTGACTTGACTTGACTTGACTTATGTTGTTATATGAAGATAAAGAGAGGAGGACCAAAGACACGATAACAAAAGTATATAAAATAAAGACGTATACAATATACAAAATATATATATATATATAATACGGGTGTTATACAAGAATAATACAGATGAAATTTATTGTAATTTAAATTATTGTATAAACCTGACGTTCCACTAATTTGATCAGTTACGATTTCCTTTAGTCAGGACTTATAAGTAGCCATCCTGACTACGACTTCGACTTCGAGGTTATGAAACCGGTGAACTACGTTTCTTGACTAAGTAATCTTTTCTGGGACTACGACCCTTTTTAACTTCCGTCCTCCTCTTCCCCTGTAGTCTCCTACTCTACCAACCTACCGTAGTGGTTGAACTACCTGTACTCAAACTCGTTTGAGATCCTCAACCACTACTCGAACAATCGGACCACACGGCTTCAGGTACCCCAGTTTTTCTCAGTCTGTGTTGACTCTCTGACTTGACTTGACTTGACTACAGGCGAAATTTGTCAATAAAGAATTTCTCTAAAAGATTATTATTTTTTTACAGAAGATACAAATGAGTTTATAATTGGTAAAGGTCACGAGGAGTAAGGAAACACATTTAAGTCTAAAGATCAGTTATAGTAAAAGAGAAATTATAAAGGATTTTACATCCAGGTTAGACAATCACTAATTAATAAAATTGAAAATAAATAGACTTTATACGAAAGCAAAACCCTCTTATAAAAGTGAACCATATCTTAACATTCAACTATCAAGGAAAAAAAAGACGACGAGGTGATACAAGACCGAGCTTAACAAGGCTAATCTTTAGAATACAGTAACAGTATTCCTGTATTTTACGGTGACTGTAAGCAATACAGTTAACACAAACGAATCAACGAGTCAACCCAGACTGAGACGCTAGGGTACCTGACATCGGGTAGTCCGAGGAGACAGACACACTACGTCCCTAGGTTAGACTCAGAAATACAGTTATTTCTTATAAAAAAAAGAAGACCTGTATACACAGAAAAAGAATGACCTACTGAAATCATAAAAATAGTGACCAAATTATAAAAGAACACGAATATTAAACGACTGGAAGAACTTAAAGATCCAAATAATAAGAATCAATAATAAAAAAATAAGAAAGGAGAGTAAGGAGAAGAAACGTCTAAGGTTCGTGTATTATATAATTTGACGAATTTTAAAGGGACAAACGACTTAGTGACGACTAAAAAAAAAGTCCGAAAAAAAGATGGACACACATATAAAGGGTTCTGACGTAAGGGTGTTTGACCCCGAATTTTATTGTTTTTAGACAAGAGAATATCAAGTCCTCCGGTCTTCAGGTTTTAGTTCTACAACCGTATCAAATAAAGGAGACCCCTCAGACTCCCTCTTTGTCACGAAACGAAGACAGGAGGGAGGACCATTAAAGTCGTTAAAAACCGTAAAGAACAGAGTATGTACGAAGTGACACTGGAGGGGGAACTAGAAGTACACCAGAAGAACGGAAGAGTCCCGAAAGAGGTAAACAAAGGAAGAGAGTTACTAGTGATCCGAAGTGATGGACTACAAGTAACAGACTTTTGATGTAAGAGTCTCTACAACAACAAAGAATCAACAAAGTCGGTCCTCTCACTTATCTTTCTCTCCCAAGACAAGAGGTAGAACTCGTCTCCTTCCACAGAAGACGATTAGAATCTTTCTCAACCGGAGACATAGGAACCCAAGTAGTAGACTCCTACACCTCTTAGTTGACATGACCGGTAAAATATATTCCCTGAACTCTAGGCACCTAAACCGATAAACATTCCCAGGATCTTGGTTAGAGGGAGTCTATGGTTCCCTCCTGATATCATATATTTACCACATTTATTTATGAGAGAGGTACTTTAGACCATAAAGAGGACTTTTAATGTACATACAGAGTGTTTAAGTCATAGAGAATATATTAATCTAGTGATTTCTTTTTCAGTCGCGACAAATATTACTATTTATTAAACCTACTAATATCTGTAAGGAGAAAACCTGTTAGATTAACGTTTAGTAACTCAACAATGTTACGTGTGGTTGTTAAAATAAGATCCCTGAAATGAGATACCTTAGGTTATATGTATTGAAGAGTCAGGGAAAATTTTTTCCCCCACCCGTCTTTAACCCAGGTTTGTCAATACACATAAAATAGAAATTTGAGAAGGTAAAACGTTTTAAAAGTAATCACCAAACAAATCAAAGAGTTTCCGGACACACAGTCCTGTTGTACTTTAAACTATGATTATTTACGACACTCCATCTATACTTAAAGACGATTCCGTGTGACCATCGACGGTTGTCGTTCTGGAAAATGTCAGATCATTTACTGTCTTTTAGAAGAGAATCCCGTACAGGATTCGGGTAGAGTCGTGTCAGAGACTTGAGAGGTTTCGGGGTGGGGCGATCACAGGTGACTTCACTAAATATTCTTTCCTTACCATAGTAAATGAGACTAAAAGAAAAAGGAAGTGTTATAAACAACTCACCAAATGGGTTACTCTTTTGATCTACGATTCAAACTTATAATGTCTAAAGGACAACCCCGTAAATCAGTTCCTTATGCTCCTCGTTCTAAGATCCACATTTTTTCGAGACTTTCTGTTTATTAAGTCGTAAATTAAGATCTACTACATTGGTCCGTGGTCGTCCTCTCAGGAATGTTGAGATGGGTGCGTGTCATTCGGAGGTCTCATAGACAGGGACGTTCGGGTTTGTAAGGAAGTCGAAGGTCGACGAAGTCCATCACTCTGACGAACTGAACGGTACCGTCCCAAGACACATAAACTTACCTGGGTCTCTTCCGTTACCGTTGGGTGAGGTCATGAGAACGGACCTTTTAGGGTACCTGCCTCCTCGGATCATCCGAAGTCAGGTACCCCAGTGACTCAGCCTGTACTGACTCGTTGAAGTGAAAGTGAAAAGTGTACGTAACCTCTTCTGTCGAGTGAGGTCACAAGAACGGACCTCTTAGGGTCCCTGTCCCCTCGGACCATCCGACGACAGACACCCCAGCGTGTCTCAGTCTGTGCTGACTGCACTGAATCGTCTTCGTCATCGTCTTCGTCTTGGTATATAATACGGGACAGGTGATCCTGAACAGTCTCATTTCTGTCGTTGTCTCGAATGTCACGTTTGGTAGTGACTTATGGGACGAAGAAACGGTACAACCCTTTTCTGACAATTGACCGTGTACGTCGGAAACGATTCTAAACACGTCACTTGCGGCTTTTACCTTTATCACTGTAAGACTCAGTGGGAATACAGTCCATAATCTGTAGATTAGGAAGTCCTTTATTTAAAAAGTGATCTTTAATAAAGATTAATGTTTCGGTTCAGAGTTGGGACATCTTTTCAAAAGGGAGTTTGGGTTCTATAAAGATGAAGGTCGTTGTGAAAGTCCAATAAGTCCCTTCTGTCAGGGACTGACAGAACAATAATAAATGTATAAACCCGAAGGGACCATCGAGTCACCATTTCTTTGGTGGACGTTACGTCCTGCATGTCCTCTGGACTGAAGTTAGGGACCCAGTCCTTCTAGGGGACCTCCACCCGTACCGTTGGCCGAAGGTCATAAGAACGGACCCCTTAGGGTACCTGTCGCTCGGAGCACCCGATGTCAGGTATCCCAGTGTTTCTTAGCCTGTGTTGACTTCGTTGAATCGTACGTACGTACTCTACTATAAATGGACGACTACACGATGTTTCCTGTAAAGGACAAATAAAACAAGAGTTTCTTTTTGAAAGGTTTCTTTTTGTAAAAAGTGGAATCCAGAGATCAAAACTCAGTCAGAAATCTCAAACCAACGGACTATTTTAATCTTTTCGTTAAGGATAATCGTGGACTTCAATCGGAGAGTTACAAAGGTTATATTAAAACTTCCAAAACGTATGACCTAGAGTAAACAAAGGAATAGATAATGTAAACTAATCTTTACCACTATGTCCACTATGATATAAAGTCGGAAACTCTCCCTGCATAAACAAATTATGACATTCTGGACCCCAAATCGTGGAAAGTAGATCTTTTGTTATACTTATTTTGTTAATAATTATCGATATTATTGTGATTGTTAGTCTAGGGTAAAAACTATCACAAGTGTGAATGAACCAGTAGAACTTGTTTATACTTATACGACCCGTTCGTGGTCGAAATATTAAATAGTTTAGATAACGTTTTACTTTTACACCTAGGTAACAAGTTTTTAAGAATTTTAAAGTGTTGTCTCGTAATTCGGTTTCGTGTTCTGTAAAACTCCCGAAGGGCCCACCGAGTCACCATTTCTTAGGTGGACGGTTACGTCCTCTGTCGAAACTGGGGACCCAGTCCTTCTAGGAGACCTCTTCCTTTACCGCTGTGAGAGGTCATGAGAACGGACCCTTTAGGGACCCTGTCTCCTTGAACCCCCCGATGTCAGGGGTCCCAGCGTTCTCAGTCTGTGTTGAATCGTTGACTTGTTACTGGGGTTTCTGGAAAACTCACGTCCCGGGAGACACTGACGTGTCAAGTGTGTGTGTGACTCGGTTTTAGTGACGCTTCTGGGGGAGTGTAAGAAAGCGGTTCAAAAAGTGGTTAAGTCCACTAAAGTACGTAGTAAAATACTACAGAATTATGGTTACGTTTCAAGTGTCAGTAAGACAATTCCTTCTCCGTTTTATCTACAAACACTTATTCCTTTAATTTTGTAAAGACGTATAAAATGTATAATCTATTATTAGTAATAAACTAGTAACTCAAATTACCATAAAGCCCAGTCTGATAAGTTTTACCCAAAATTACAAATTAGGTACCAGGGGTTGACAATTTGACAAAATACTCAGAATCTTAAGGAGGTAGACTTTAGTCAATTAGTTGTGACTTTGGTCGAAATTATTACCCTTCGTTTCCTCGACTCCACCTTGTCCACTCTCTTCCGTTACTTGACTCCTCTAATCGTAAAACTAAAGAATACTGACGTATGTCGTTTCTGTGACATTGTGGACAACAGAGTCAAACCTACCTATGTCGTTTTATGGTATCCGACCCATCGAATAGTTTTGGTTTTTAAGTAAAGAGTGTCAAGACCTTCGACTTTCAGGTTTTAGTTCCACGGCCGTCTAACCCACAGGTCACTCCTCCCTGACCAAGTATCTCCCGGCACAAGAGTGTACCGTCTTTCTCGGTTTCCCAAAGACCCCAGTGAAAAAACTGTCGTGATTAAGGTAAGACCCCTGAAGTGGTAGTACTGGATTAGTGGGGGGTTTCCCGGGTGGAGGTCAATCATGACTTCGACGACAAGGAATCCGGTGTGAATCTTTTGGTAACTAAAGTAGATTTGTCCAGTAGGAGAAACCTGTCTTTCGTCGTATCTCTTCCCACCTCTCACGTCAACCTACTATAGGTCATGTCCTTGTTGCCTTCGTCCAAACTTCTGTTGTCTGAACAAACAACAGTTCTTTTGTTGACGAAGACTACCATCAAGAGGACAAACGAAAGAACAAACAAAAGAAAACGTACTTGTAATTTTCTAAATAAAACAACGGAACCACGTTCGTTTGTCTTCGAACTTTATAAAAGTTATATGGAGGGTTTGTCGGGGAAATTTCGGAAGGTTGAAGTCTGTTACTGATTAGTTCTGATGGAGAGCAGTTAGTATTAACCACGGACGTTTCTCCCACAATTACCCGTCTCGTCATTCCTAGGAACCAAAAAGAAGTGTGGACACAAGTTCTCGGATCCCACGAGAGACCTTTCCTTTTAGATCCTTTAACTTTCGAAGCTACGATTTAGACACTGTCTACGAATGTTTAAAGGACTGATATTCTTTAGTAATAATCCAAAAACCACTCAGTCAGTTCTGAACGTTGTTTTATGTCCGACTTCAGGTGCTAGTCAAAATATAGTCAACATTGCGTCCGAACCGGTAATGACTAGAAGTGACACAAAAGTAATCCTCAGTTGTTTCTCTAACACGATTTCTGTTACCCTGTCTTTGGACTTTTTTGATTTATTTCTAATACCTGAGGAAGGATAGCTTCTTCGTTATCCTATATTTTGAGTTTAGAATGGGACATTATTCATTTGTTTCTTGTCATACCGTCTCATTGCTTACTGGATGAACCTTTATGAAAGTCCCAAATTAGACAAACTATCATCTTTCGAACTTAGATAAAGGTTGTCTCTAGAGTTTTGTGCATAAAATATACTTTTTACTTTTCGAGACTTTTTGTACTGTTCAGTAAATAGGGGAGCCTCCGAATTGTAATCAAAATCAATGGATGAGTTATACATGTCGCAAAGAAACAAATAAAACACACTCTAAGATTTTTAGACCTTCTATACATGTCAAAAGAAAGTTGAACTGGACCCCTCTTCGACTACTCTACAGTCTCTGTCTAATCCAAATCGAGTCAATAAATTCAGTTTCGGGATCAACGACCTGATGTAGGGGAAATCCCCTAGGACCTCAGTAAATCGTCCCTTGAGGTATCCCGTAGGATATGACACCGGGAGACGATACCACGTGTGTGAACTTAAAGTCCTCTTATCTATCAAAAACATCGAAAAAAAAAAAAAAANGGATCAACGACCTGATGTAGGGGAAATCCCCTAGGACCTCAGTAAATCGTCCCTTGAGGTATCCCGTAGGATATGACACCGGGAGACGATACCACGTGTGTGAACTTAAAATCCTCTTATCTATCAAAAACATCGAAAAAAAAAAAAAAAATTAAACCCTTCATCGACAATTTCTACCGATGGTCATGGGACTTTTTCCCTTAGATTGCGACTTTGACATTTTACTAAATGAGGTTCTATTTCTTGTCGTGAAGAGTGGGAAGGAGGGGCGTTTTTAGGATGTACACGATGTGATGACCCCTTTTTCCTTCATCATTAATAATTGGGTGTATAAGAGAAAAACAAATGAATAAAATATCCGTTTAAAGATTCCAATGTTGGTGGAATCGTGAAATTAAAGTTTATGGTCAAATTCTTAGTTTGGTTTCTCAATAAGGTTGGTCTTTCAATAGTTCAAGATAGTCAAAAGAAACGAATAAAAAAGTAACAAGTGGCTCAAGTAGATACTTTAATCCGAAGGAATTGTGACACAAGAAATTTTCAACCTATTACTAGTTTCACTACGAGATAATTTACCTTTTTCTTGTACACGATTCAACGAAGTTAACACAGACTGAGACAAGAGGTTCGATAAGACAGGTGCCCTAAGAGGTCCGTTCTTATGACCTCACCCAACGGTAAAGGAGGAGGTGCCCTAGAAGGGTTGAGTCTCTAGTTTGGACGTAGAGAATACAGAGGACGTAACCGTCCGTCCTACCTACGTGAGAATGGGAGATTTCTTGTGTGTCTCAACATAATAAACCGGTTCATTGTCTGTAATTCAACCAGGTTTCCACTCGTTAACATTCGCTAAGACAGGTGTTACAATCAATGGAAAAGGAGACTTTTGTCGACGAAACGAGAGTAACGTGTCTTCGTCGTGTCGGACTTGGTGACAGAACCGGTGACACTTGGGCTCTGTATAACCCCGGAGGTGTCATCCCACCTTAGAGTCTGTCTTAACTCCGTTTCACCCACGACACTTAGACCAACTGTCAGAGTTATGGTCACGGACCCTAGTCCCCCGATTGAGACCCGACAACAGAAGAAGATTCTCCCACACCGTGTTTTACTCTCAAAGGTTTGTAGACCTCTTTTTACCAGTAGCCAACCAGCTTATCGTCATAGTAAAATTTTATGTTTATTTTTTTATTATTATTTATTTATTTATTTTATGTTTATTTCAATTAAGATGAACGGCATTTTTACAGTTTGTCATTACTTCCCATATTTCACTTTTCATTTTCATGGGAAAAGGAAATAGGATCTATTAAAATACATCGTTGACCGAACCCAGTGTCCCACGGGACTATAAACGAATTTGTGATACCTACCCTAAAGGGACCACCAGGTCACCGATTCTGAGGTACGAGGATTACGTCCCCCGAATTCAAGTTAGGGACCAGTCCCTTGATCTAGGGTATACGTCGTTGATTCTCAAGGGTACGGCGTCGATTCTAGGGCGTACGGCGTTGCTTCTAAGTTCTAGGACACACGGTATTAGTTCTAGGTCGTGTCGGTTTATTTATTTTTATTTGTAAATTTTTTTTCGATATCCACATAGAGACTTCCACAAAGGTCTACTCTGACCGTAAAATTGATCTTCTGACTCACTTCGTTTTACGGGAGGGATTATACCCACCCATAGGAGGTTAGTCAACTCTCGGACTGATTATGTCTTTCCACCTTTTTCCCCCTTTAGGAGGAAAGCCGGACTCTTGAAGTCGACCCTATAGCCAGAAGAGAACGGGAATCTGACCCTAAATGTGGTCACCACGGGGACGACGTGTCACTTTTTGGAGTGACTGAAAGGTCCTGGTCAAACGTCTGTCGTCTAAACCCCTGAAAATAGGGACCTACCCGAAGGGGCTACCGAGTAGGTCATTTCTTAAGTGGACGTCACGTCCTCTGTGTCCTCTATACCCAAGTCAGGGACCCAGTCCTTCTAGGGGACCTCCTCCTTCTAGGGGACCTCCTTGGGTGAGGTCATAAGAACGGACCTTTTAGGGTACCTGTCTCCTCTGACCACCCGATGTAAGGTTACCCAGTGTTTCTCAACCTACGTTAACTCGTCCTCCCACCGGTTTTTTTTTTCTTGTCGGAGGTATTAGTGGACCCATTTAAGGAATATGGTTTATATGTATAAATAAGAGGATAACCAAGATAAAGAAACCTATTGGGACTAATTATATGGACGAAGTCACGGATTAGTATAAAGGGTCTTACAAAAAGAAAACATCAGAAGGTCCGTAAAAAGATGTTTTTAAGTTTTTGTATTTATATTTATAAAAACATATACTTACTTTGGTTAGAGATATGTAACTAAACGTTTAACAAAAAGTAAATTACATAGAATCTCTAAAACACATCACCATGTATATCTAGATCGGAGACCCAGATGTATTTACCAGATCAGGAAAGTCACTTTTCGATCGGAAGATGGGGTAGTGGGAACGAACCTCTGTTCCGTACGGGAGGGTTGGAGAAGAGGGTTCTAGTTTGGGGAGAAAAGGAGTGTTGGTAGTGGTTATTTATTCCAGTTCGGAGTCATATTGGGTCTTTTCCTTCACGGTCCGGACGTTTTCTCCACTCCATGATATTCCTCGGTCTTCTGGATCGGTTATACGTAGTCATCCTCGATCCTTTAGTACTCATCCTAACTTAAGACTTCCTTACCTAGCCACCTTTGTCTGACGGGGTGCAGGTAAACAGGATCTTCGTGAGAGGACCCTGAATCGTCGAACCGTTTTTGAGCCCTCTGTTACGATGGTACGACTGTCTTATTGAGAATCTCCGGCTTTTTGGTTACCGGATGTAATTCACTTCACCTTTACAGTCTTGAAAGAACCTCATACAACATTCTCCACGGACTTTATGAGTTTCTTTATCAGTCCGGTCTTACTTATATGGTACGTTTTGGTCTTTGAGTCTCGATTTATACAAGGTACACTCTCGGGTCTCCCCTTGAAGAAAAGGTTTCAACTACCCACTTCGTGCCCCCAACTGATAGGAGATATCCGGTTTCGACTCTCATCCTCTCCGTCACAATGTCTTGATCAGGATTACTACCGTTGTCCCTACGAGTCAAGCCAAGTCAGTCAGTGAGTCAGTACAGGCTGAAACACTGGGGTACCTGACGTCCTATGGTCCGACGAGACAGGTAGTGGTTGAGGGTCTCGAACGAGTCTGAGTACAGGTAGCTCAGTCACTACGGTAGGTTGACAGAGTAGGAGACAGTAGGGGAAGAGGAGGACGGAAGTTAGAAAGGGTCGTAATCCCGGAAAGGTTACTCAGTCAAGAAGTGTAGTCCACCGGTTTCATGACCTCGAAGTCGAAGTCGTAGTCAGGATGGTTACTTGTAAGTCCTGACTAAAGGAAATGTTAACTGACCAAACTAGAGGAACACCAGGTTCCCTGAGTTCTCAGAAGAGGTTGTAGTGTCAAGTTTCCGTAGTTAAGAAGTCGTGAGTCGAAAGAAATACCAGGTTGAGTGTATGTATGTACTGATGACCTTTTTGGTATCGAAACTGATCTGTCTGGAAACAGTCGTTTCATTACAGAGACGAAAAATTATGTGACAAATCCAACCAGTATCGAAAAGAAGGTTGTTCGTTCGTAGAAAATTAAAGTACCGACGTCAGTGGTAGACGTCACTAAAACCTCGGGGGTTTTTATTTCAGTCAGTGACAAAGGGGTAGATAAATGGTACCTGACCTACGGTACTAGAATCAAAAAACTTATAACTCAAAATTCGGTCCGGGGGTTTAATGTCTCCGGTTGACTACTTCGATTCGATCATCTTCGTTCCACCTGTGTCAATAGTATTCCTTGTCGTTCAAGTTACACCTTCAACCGTCCACCCCCCTCCAGACTTGGTGTCTTTATATGTTAAAAAATTAACCCCGTGTCATGTGCACCCCGATCTATTTACCCGTCCGTTCTTTTCATAACGAATTAGAATTACTCCTTTTATTTAGTTTTTACCTACTTTGTTCTCTGACTCATTGATGTGGTAATTTTTCTATGTTGGGGAAACAACCAAGATTATAGACTCGACTAAGAGTCTTGGTCTTGAGTGACTATTTTCCTCTTCGATCCCAAGACTCCTAGAATTTTGTGGTGTCGTTCATATGTGTTCTTATTAAGAGAACAAGAAAGGGTTTCTGATCTTTGTTATATCCCTAAGAGAATATCGAGTCAACCATTTCTTAGGCGGACGTTACGACCTCTGGGACGAAGTTGAGGACCCAACCCTTCTAGACGACCTCTTCCCTATCCATTGGGTGAGGTCATAAGAACCCGAAGGGAACACCGAGTCGCACATTTCTTAGGAGTACGTTACGCCTTCTGGAGTCAAGCTGTGGACCCAACCCTTCTAGGGGACCTCCTCCTTTTCCGATGGGTGAGTTCATAAGAACGGACCTCTTAAGGTACTTGACATATCAGGTACCCAGGGTTTCTCAACCTGTACTGACTCGTTTAAAGTGAAAGTGAAGTCTTTGTTTTATTTATAATTAGTTATCCTTTGATCGACACTTTTTCTTACTCTGTAGAGAGAAACATAAAAATACATCTCTAGAGGTCTTTTATAGTCATTTAATTTTTGTTCCACGTTTAGTGACATACATCATACAATTGAAAACACATTTTCCTTTCTTATCATTTTATATGTGTGTGAACGAAAGTAAAAGTTGTACTTAATTACTTTGCGATTTGATTCCTCCTTTCACAATATGACGAGTCAGTACAGGACTGAAAAGGACTGAGTCCTTAGTTTGGGCCAAGAGGGTTTTAAAGCCCGTCTAAGAAATAGTAAACTCCACCGAGTCCTCCATTTCTTATCCTCTGGGCTCAAGTTAGTGACCCACCCCTTCTAGGGGACCTCCCTTACCGATGGGTGAGGTCGTAAAAACGGACCTCTTAGGGTACCTGTCTCCTCGGACCACCCGATGTCAGGGACCCCAGCGTTTCTCATCCTGTTCTGACTCACTGATTGTGTTTGATACTTGTTTATATTTCCTATAAGTCCCGTACCTGTCCAATAAAAACAAAACAAAACAAAAAAACGTTGTGTTCAGTTCGAAATAACTTTCGACGTCATAAGTTTAAGAATAATATTATTTGTACGAAATTTTAAAAATTTTAGACTCGAGTAGTCTAACGTATTTTTTAATTTTATCGTACTTAAACACGTATAACCTTAACCGAGTCCTATCTACAGGTAAGAAAACATTACTTTCCCGTACCCTTGTCTTAAAGAGACATGAAATAAAATGTCGTAGTTTTCTTTTTCCTCAGTGAGACTTCTCAAAAGTGACCTGTTTCCTGTAAAAATCGTACTTTTTTATTATGACAGAGGTTGGTCAATTTCAGGTTGTTTATATATATTTTGATTAAAATTTTTGTAGTAAACAATGGTAATCCCCAAACGATTCCGTGTGTTTGAATAATAAACTTTTTTTTTAGTACTTATTTTCCTTTCTTGGTTCGTGAATGGGACGAAGGTATGTATTTAAGGTAAAATCTCTTGGTTTTTTAACTATTCCTTTTCGAAAAGAAATATCTTAAGGTCGATTAGGTATTGGTAAAACCTTGGGATCACTTTATTACCTACATTCGTTGTTAGTATTTGCCCACGATTGGATTTGGGATCCAATTTTCGTTTACCTTCAAAAGATCACCCACCTAGTCCGTTCGTCGTGATTGTTGCCCTATTAACAATCAATAGAGGACTACACTGCATTATCCTTCGTTTTCTGTGGTAGGTTCTTTGTTTGAGTCAAGTCAAGTCAAGTCAAGTCAATGAGTCAGCACAGGCTGAGAAACGTTAGAACACTTAACGTCATGTGGTCCGGAAGGACAGGTAGTGGTTGAGGGCCTCAAATGGGTTTGAATACAGGTAGCTCAGTCACTACGGTAAGTCGGTAGAGTAGGAGACAGCAGGGGAAAAGGAGGACGGGGGTTAGGGAGGGTCGTAGTCTCAGAAAACGTTACTCAGTTGAGAAGGGTACTCCACCGGTTTTATGATCTCAAAGTCGAAATCGTAGTAAGGAAGGTTTCTTTAGGGTCCCGACTAGAGGAAATCCTACCTGACCAACCTAGAGGAACGTCAGGTTCCCTGAGAGTTCTCAGGAGAGGTTGTGGTGTCAAGTTTTCGGAGCTAAGAAACCGTGAGTCGAAAGAAGTGTCAGGTTGAGAGTGTAGGTATGTACTGGTGTCCTTTTTGGTATCGGAACTGATCTACCTGGAAACAACCGTTTCATTACAGAGACGAAAACTTATATGATGGATCCAACCAGTATTGAAAGGAAGGTTTCTCATTCACAGAAAATTAAAGTACCGACGTTAGTGGTAGACGTCACTAAAACCTCGGTTTTTTTTGTTTCAGACTGTGACAAAGGTCAAAGG
>SJYO01052267.1:495659-541425 GCA_006410555.1 Capra ibex | reverse complement strand
CCAACCAGTATTGAAAGGAAGGTTTCTCATTCACAGAAAATTAAAGTACCGACGTTAGTGGTAGACGTCACTAAAACCTCGGTTTTTTTTGTTTCAGACTGTGACAAAGGTCAAAGGGGTAGATAAAGGGTACTTCACTACCCTGACCTACGGTACTAGAAGCAAAAGACTTACAACTCGAAAATCGGTTGAAAAAGTGAGAGGAGAAAGTGAAAGTAGTTCTCCGAAAAATCAAGAAGAAGTGAAAGACGGTATTCCCACCACAGTAGACGTATAGACTCCACTAACTATAAAGAGGGCCGTTAGAACTAAGGTCGAACACGAAGAAGATCGGGTCGCAAAGAGTACTACAGGAGACGTATATTCAATTTATTCATTCCACTGTTATATGTCAGAAGTGTATGAGGAAAAGGATAAACCTTGGTCAGACAACAAAGTACAGGTCAAGATTGACAACGAAGGACTGGACGTATATGTAAAGAGTTCTCTGTCCAGTCCACCAGACCATACGGGTAGAGAAAGTCTTAAAAGGTGTCAACTAACACTAGGTGTGTCAGTTTCCGAAACCGTATCAGTCATTTCGTCTTTAACTACAAAAAGACCTTGAGAGAACGAAAAAGCTACTAGGTCACCTACATCCGTTAGTTTGGACTAATATTTGTTCAGTTATATTGAATTATGGTCACAAGTCCTTCACGCCCTATATCTTCTTGTTCAATTTACTGTGGTCCTCCATTTTTTACACGGTTTACGTCTTCTAAGATACCTCCTTACTTGACCAAACAGGTTGATTAGTCTTTTCTGCTTCTTCATCCTGCTAATGTCTAATTTTCTTTGAACCCTTTATATTGGTGGACTGTGTTATATATCTGAAACCTAGGACAAAAGGATGACGACGACATTGTTTAATTGTCTTTAAATCACCAAAATTTTGTTGTGTTTGACTAATGAAACTCGAAGGGTCCACTGAGTCACCATTTCTTAGACAGACGGTTACGTCCTCTACGTCCAAGTTAGGGACCCAGTCCTTCTAGGGGACCTCTTCCTTTACCGTTGGGTGAGGTCATAAGAACGAACCCTTTAGGGTACCTGTCTCCTCAGATCGTCCGATGTCAGGTATCGTAGTGTTTTCTCGACCTGTACTGAATCGCTGATTTGTTATTGTTGTTGGTTAATAGACTATTTAAATAATTGAAGACTTCCAGTCTTCCGGTTTGTACCCGGAGAGTACCATTTTTTAGTTTCATACCCCTGACGCAAGGAAGACCTCTGAAGTCACCTCTTGGTCAGGGAATGGAAAAGATCGAAGACTCCCGACGGATGTAAGAGACGGGTGACCAGGGGAAGGTCGTTACTGTAGTGGGTTGTAAATGAAGACGGTAGTAGAGGAAGACACTGAGGCTGGAGAATGGAGAGAGTTATTCCTGGGACACTAATGTGACTCGTGGGTCTATTAGGTCCTATTACAAGAGTAGAGTTCTAGGAATTCAATTAGTATAGACGTTTCGGGGATGACGGTACATTGTGTCCAAGGTCCGAAATCCTACACCTGTAAACTACCCTCCACCCCCCTTATTTTCCCGTGATAAGACAGATGGTGTCTAAGACTAAGTTTGTTTCTTTGACAAATTTTTCTGTGAAAAGTGTCTTAACCGTTTATACTAGTATCCAACCCATTGTATATATCCTTGACAATGAAAAATCCATACTAGTACCGTAAACCCAACACAAATATCACATTCGTTAGACAACCTCTACGAATGACTTAATAAATATTTACTCTATTACACTACAAACTATAAACGTTATTTTACGTAAGATTTTCTTATTCTTTACTTTTGTCGTTTTACGTTTTTTAACAATCTCAACTTGAAACTACTGTATCCTAAGTCTTATAAAAAGAGAGATGATAACATATATAAACTTTTACAGGTGTTAAAATTTCCAAAAAGAAAATTAGTTTCTATTAAATTACGTCAAATTTTCTTTTCCTTATCTGTCCTTTTCCCTCTTAATTTACGAGGTTACTTCTCAAAAACAGATAAATAGAAATGTATGGTCACACTTATATACCATCCTATTTAAGAATCCGTGTCTTGACGTAAATTCTACAACTATCATTGGAGAAATGTACATAAGACTTCAACTTGTCAATTCGGTTGTCTTACACCTACTCGGTCTAAAGAGTGACAGTCTCTACTTTCTCCGTCTATTTGTTCTTCCCTTCCTACCTTACTTGGGACACCACGACTTAGTCTCAGACTCTGTAGTCATCCTTGAGTACAAAGTTAATTACATATGAGTCTCTCTATCTATGTCTGGTTAATATTCACATGCACGTTGTACCCAATCATACGTATGCATAATTATATAATGGGTCGAGTCAGATGATTCTCCTGGCCCTTTGTTAGTGTGGAGGCGTCGGTTCTTGTTTACGTCTTGGATGAAGAACCAAAGGTTTATGGTAAAAGGTTATTTTCCTTGATCCCTAGGAACCCCTTTACCAATTAAGACCTCATCCCCGTCCTTTATTTTATTTTCTCTTCAGACCTCATGGAACATCATTGTCTTTCATTCCTTCGACTGTTTTTTGTTTTCTGACCCCGTACAGTTCCGTTGTCTCCTCGGGTAGACTTTCTCCAGGGTAACCGGTTTCGACCTTGAGAAACTCGTGGTTTTATTTATTGGGTCACAACCTAACATTAGGGTTTGATATTTTATTTATATGTACTCAGTGATAATTGTATGTATTTACCAATTTATTTGTGTCACTTACCCCTGTGTTCTGTTTAACATGAATAACACGTATTTAAAAAGGAGTTAATTCAACTTTTCCTTTTGCATTAACGACTCAGTTAAATGGTCATCACAAATCTCGAATTCATTTTGAGAAGTCTGTCAAACATATTTAATATATAAGTTTATAATTGTGGTCCTATAACCTTTTTATCTCAAAAATGGAAAAAGATAGAGTTCCTCAAGTCTCACGATAAGGGGTACATAGATCACACATCGGGAAATGCAGTCAAGTCAAGTCAAGTCAAGTCAGTGAGTCAGCACAGGTTGAGAAACGCTAGGGTACTTAGCGTCGTGCGATCAGGAGGGACAGGTAGTGGTTGAGGGCCTTAAGTGAGTCTGAGTGCAGGTAGTTCAGTCACTACGGTAGGTCGGTAGAGTAGGAGCCAGCAGGGGAAGAGGAGGACGGAGGTTAGGGAGGGTCGTAGTGTCAGAAAAGGTTACTCAGTTGAGAAGCGTACTCCACCGGTTTCAAAACCTCAAAGTCGAAATCGTAGTAAGGAAGGTTTCTTTAGGGTCCCGACTAGAGGAAGTCTTACCTGAACAACCTAGAGGAACGTTAGGTTCCCTGAGAGTTCTCAGAAGAGGTTGTGGAAATGAATCGCCTGTAATTTATCCTCAAAACTTTAGTCGGTCGAGTTCGTCTTTCGTCCTTGGAAACGAGTTCGTGTCGATATTTTTTCTCTTTAACGCGAACGTAAATCCAAGGTAAGATATCAGGTACAGTTGTGACACCGGTGGTACAATGTCTCCTGACGATCATCATTGTACTTATGGTTTCAGACCAGATTTTCGATGTTCTAAGTCAAGTCAAGTCAAGTCAAGTCAGCGAGTTAGTTCAGGCTGAGAAACGCTGGGGTACTTAGCGTCGTGCGGTCCGGAGGGACAGGTAGTGGTCGGGGGCCTCAAGTGGGTCTGAGCACAGGTAGCTAAGTCACTACGGTAGGTCGGTAGAGTAGGAGTCAGCAGGGGAAGAAGAGGACGGGGGTTAGGGAGGGTCGTAGTTTCAGAAAAGGTTACTCAGTTGAGAAGTGTACTCCACCGGTTTCATGACCTCGAAGTCGAAATCGTAGTAAGGAAGGTTTCTTTAGGGTCCCGACTAGAGGAAGTCTTACCTGACCAACCTAGAGGAACGTCAGGTTCCCTGAGAGTTCTCAGAAGAGGTTGTGGTGTCAAGTTTTCGTAGTTAAGAAGTCGTGAGTCGGAAGAAGTGTCAGCTTGAGAGTGTAGGTATGTACTGGTGTCCTTTTTGGTATCGGAACTGATCTGCCTGGAAACAACCATTTCGTTACAGAGACGAAAACTTATATGATAGATCCAACCACCATTGAGAAGAAGGTTCCTCATTCGTAGAAAATTAAAGTACCGACGTCAGTGGTAGACGTCACTAAAACCTCGGGTTTTCTTATTTCAGACTGTGACAAAGGTGACAAAGGGGTAGATAAAGGGTACTTCACTGCCCTGGCCTACGGTACTAGAAGCAAAAGACTTACAACTCGAAAATCGGTTGAAAAAGTGAGAGGAGAAAGTGCAAGTAGTTCTCCGAAAAATCAAGAAGAAGTGAAAGACGGTATTCCCACCACAGTAGACGTATAGACTCCACTAATTATAAAGAGGGACGTTAGAACTAAGGTCGAACACAAAGAAGGTCGGGTCACAAAGAGTACTACATGAGACGTATCTTCAATTTATTCGGCCCACTGTTATATGTCGGAACTGCATGAGGAAAAGGATAAACCTTGGTCAGACAACAAGGTACACGTCAAGATTGACAACGAAGGACTGGACGTATGTCTAAAGAGTTCTTCGTCTACTCCACCAGACCATAAGGGTAGAGAAAGTCTTAAAAGGTGTCAAATAACACTAGGTGTGTCTGACCTTACACTTCAGTTCACCCGGAATCTTTCGTAGTGATACTTGTTTCGATCATCTCCACTACCTTAAGGTCAACTCGAGAAAGTTTAGGACTTTCTACTACGACGCTTTCACGACGTGAGTTATACGGTCGTTTAAACCTTTTGAGTCGTTACCGGTGTCCTAACCTTTTCCAGTCAAAAGCAAGGTTAGGGTTTCTTTCCGTTACGGTTTCTTACGAGTTTGATGACGTGTTAACGTGAGTAGAGTGTACGATCATTTCATTACGAATTTTAAGAGGTTCGGTCCGAAGTCGTTATATACTTGGCACTTGAAGGACTACAAGTTTGACCAAAATCTTTTCCGTCTCCTTGGTCTCTAGTTTAACGGTCGTAGGCGACCTAGTACCTTTTTCGTTCTCTCAAGGTCTTTTTGTAGATAAAGACGAATTACTGATACGGTTTCGATGTCTTAATAGTTAGGATTTTATAGTTCATTTTGACTAAAACTTTAACAATTAAGGAGGTTTTTGTCGAAAAAGTGTGTTGACTTCTATACACGTGGATAAAAAAATTTACTTCAACGTTGTAGTATCTCTTTCAGATGTCTGTGTTGTCTTATTACACAAAGTGTTAATTCAAGTCTAGTCAATGTAAACCATTTAACTTGTTTCTCCGTTATTATGTGTAGGGGGTCACACAATGTCAGGAGAAAAATTGGTTGTTTCTTAACTCGTGAAACATAATTCGTTTTGTGACCTTAATCTCATTTCTCCTATCGACTAATAAGCGATAAAAATGTATCTCAAAGATTGTAAATGTTACCTTCTACTTTAAAAATATGGAAATCTGTACTTTCCTTATCCTTATTACTTTAGCATTTTATGCGGGACATAAATGACTTCATGTGGAGTCATTTACTGTCCTTTCCCCCTAATATGTTTTTTTTTAGATCTCTATACTTACTGTCATTCCTTGATGAACTTTGAAGTTTAATGTGTCGATCTTTTATCTTTGAAACTAATCATTATAGTTAATGACAGAAAACGTAACTTCTCTACTTCAGAAATTCATCAGGACAGGAGGAAGGGGCGAAGAGTCGATATCGAACGGGTCACTAGACTTTACGTATGGTAGGAGTAAGAGGTTCCTTATTGTACTTTCACTAACAAACTTTTATTTTACTCCCAAACTTTGGAATATGAAGTCTTCTGTCTTAGTCAATGGACTGTAAATTAGGGTCAGGAGTGACACAATTCTTACAGTCACAAAGTGTACGGGACGAGTCCTTTTTCTCAACAAAGTTCATGTGCGAAGACACCAAAGTAAGTCAAACCAATGTGGAGTCCCTCAAATTAAAGTACGTTTCGAAAGTCTATCACGAAAGGTCACTATCCTCGTTTGTGTCATAAGAATCCGTCGTCAACCTTCAAAACTTTTTTTGTTTTCGTTGGGTGTGACGATTACGAAGTTCTCTTGAAACCGGAACAGGACCTTAATCGGAAGTTCTTGACTCTTTCTGCACCCCACAGCCGTTAAAGTCTCTATTATTTTTTACATTTGTATGACCTTACTTTCTGTTGGACCAACATACACCCCGAATAGAATGCCGGTATTGCTCTTTACGGTTGCTCTTCACCTACAGTCTCTAGACTGAATTGACTAAAGTACTCTCCGAATTCTCAGTCGGACTGACCTTTTTCTCTACATTTTGTGGACGCGATGATCAGGCGTGTGCTTGTTACGTAAATAAAAGTTTGTTTCTCGTCTATTACGAGTTCGAAAGCTTCCCCTCTAGGTAAGAAGTCTCTTTCACACCTGTGGACTTTCTTTGTGTTCCTCGTAACACAAATCCTTACTTTGTACACTAGATCCCTTTACGGTCAAATAGGTTCGAAACCGACCCAACGACGAAACAATTCTCTTCCCTGCATAAAAACTTTGTTGACACTAATTGACTCCAAATTACACGGAAGAACATTAATGGATATTAAAAGTTTCTAATGTAACGTCGAACATTCGGATCAATTTCTTGTTTAGTCCACTGCAAAAGAATTTTTAGGAAGTATACACAAATAGCAGATCTTAAATAGGGGTTTATGTCTCCTTGAGAATACAAAACGATCATGATTAAAATAATTATGTCATTAAAACAACTAAGTTAGACCAAAGAGAGAGACGGAAACCAAAGAATTATACCAGTATAACGGTAGTCAATAAGGTATAAAGAGGTTCAAATAATTAGTACCATTCACTGATTTTTTTAGTCAGACGTTCTAACACTAAAGTTCATTCTATTCGAAAGTGTTAAATAGAACTCACCCAGAAAAATTTTAAAGAATAATAAAAAAGGACTGACGCGACCCAGAAGCAACAACGAACGTCTGAAAGTAACACAGCTCACCGTCGAAGAGTAACACCACCGAAACGAACGACGTTTCGCGCCCGATGTCCCGTGCACCCGGAGTCATCGACGCCGCGCGTCGAGTTATCAACATCACGTACCTCAAATTAGTGGGGCTTCGTATACCTTAGAAGGGTCTGGTCCCTAGCTTGGACATAGGGGATGTTACCGTCCGTCTAAGAATTGATGACCTGGTGGCCCCTTCAGGATCACCCAGAAGAACGAGGTACAAGAGGAATTAAGTTTCCTATTATGGACTCACTTAAAAAGAATACGTAAGATCTCGAGTATCTGCGTTCTTGGGAGACTCAGTGTTGAATTGAGTTTCTGACTTGTATCTGACGACCGTAACGAAAAATCTAGAGTGCGATAAAGACTTGTTCCCTCACAAGAAGACCGAGATCAGAAGAAGTCGACACACTGAAGTACGTTCAAACTATGGAGTGGAGAGGAGGGAAGGAAAGAGGTAGACATTTTTACCTCTCGGTGGATGGTATGTCCTCATACCAGAATCATAATAGAAAAATACCAATCGTGTATTTTTAAATGGTTATGTAAAGTAAGAAAAGAAGACGCAAGTCAAAAGAAGACTGACTTCAGGTAACGAGCCCAAGAAGACAGTGGGTACGTATAGGGTACCCTGACTTTCTAGAGACGAAATTGGATCAGGATAAGAACTGGGTTTGGTGGATTATAAAAAGTTTCTACACAAAGTTAATGTTGAGATTTCCTTTGTGTCAGTTGACGGGACTTGGTCAAGATCGGATTGAACGTTCTCGTCGGGGTCACGTCTCCTTAGGATCTTTACAAGTTTTCAACGGAAACGAAGTAATGGGACGATTCTAGAAACGGGTTCCGGAACATAGAACGATCCGTGCTATAGAAGGAACGTGTAATCACGGTATACGTTCCCTCGGACTCCCTGACGTGCACCGGGTCGATAAAGACCTTTAGAGATGGGAGAGGTAGTTAAAGAATACTGTGTAGACGGAAAATGGGGTATTTTAAGGGGTGACCCTCTTTTTTTAAGGGAAGACCCTCTTTCCCAGAAATACTTATTTCGAAGACGAGACGAAACGATTTGGACCAGAACAAGTTAACCGAGTTGACCGTGGTCCGTTCTCTTCCTGGTCAACCCCGGGTGGACCAGACTCTGTCAACTATTGTGAAAGTTTTTACTAGACATTGATATATACTACTACCTACAATTGATCTGTAATACCTCTAGTAAAACGTTATATATGTTTATAGTTTAGTGGTATGACATATAGACTTCCAGTATATTACAATATACAGTTAATATGAAGTTAACTTTTTTTTTCGTCATGTACCAAGTGTTTTCTACGAGTTATTTTATAAACGACTTACCTTTTTGAATTTAGATTAGTTGTTTGGAGACGGTTCAAGAGTAGTTCATATCTTAATGATTATGATACTCTTTTTATTGTATGTTCTGATTGAACGATCTCAATTGGAGTGAGTGACTTATTATGAACTTCTCCTGACAGATCTTTCTTTACACTACCTACAGATCCAGAGTTGAACTACAGTGTTTAAAAAAATTATTTTTGTTCTCTCTAGAGATTAGTTGTTGGAAAAATGTTGAATGACTTGATCTTTTTCTTTGTTTGATTTAGGTTTCGATCTTCTTACTTGTTTTATTATTTCTAATCTCGTTTATATTTATTTTATCTCTGATCCGTCACCGTCGGGTGAGGTCGTGCGAGCGGACCTCTTAGGGTACCTGCCTCCTCGGACCACCCGGCGTCAGGTACCCCAGTGACTCTCAGTCTGTGCTGACTCGCTGAAGTGAAAGTGAAAAGTGAAAGTACGTGACCTCTTCCTTTACCGTTGGGTGAGGTCACAAGAACGGACCTCTTAGGGTCCCTACCCCCTCGGACCACCCGACGGTAGATACCCCAGCGTGTCTNCTAATCTCGTTTATATTTATTTTATCTCTGATCCGTCACCGCGGGGTGAGGTCGTGCGAGCGGACCTCTTAGGGTACCTGCCTCCTCGGACCACCCGGCGTCAGGTACCCCAGTGATTCTCAGTCTGTGCTGACTCACTGAAGTGAAAGTGAAAAGTGAAATTACGTAACCTCTTCCTTTACCGTTGGGTGAGGTCACAAGAACGGACCTCTTAGGGTCCCTACCCCCTCGGACCACCCGACGGTAGATACCCCAGCGTGTCTCAGCCTGTGCTGACTTCGCTGAATCGTCGTCGTCGTCGTCTTTGCGTTATATCTTTTAGTTACTTTGGACTTCAACCAAGAAGTCTTGTTAGTTGTACTGACTTTTAGAAAAGCGATCTATCTGATTTTAAGTTAATTATTTTACTCTTTACTTTTACTCCTATAATAATGGTTAAGGTGTATTTATTTTTACTAATATTCTCTCATGACACTTGTTCAAGTATCGTCGTAATAAGTACGATTCTGTGTCTTCGTTAGGTTTACAGATAACTGTCTACTTCTCTATTCGTTTTCACCTATTCACATGTTACCTTACAATAAGTTGGATTTTCTCCTTTCTTTAAGATGTTATACGATGTTGTACCTACTTGAAACCTCCATAATGTGGTTCACTTTGCTCGGTCAGTGTTTTCCTGTTTACGAGATACTAAAGTGAAGATACTCTATGCACCTGTCGTTTGTTCCTTTACCCTTAAAGTCAGTATGTTGGTGTTCTTTGACTTAAGACTGTGTCGGTATACTCGAACTTTTTCCTAGAGTCGAGACCTACTTGTCTATCAGGTCGGTTGTGAACCTAGAAATTTGAACATTCCGGAACTCATTTTCTTGTTTGTTCTCTTACACCGGATATCTGTTCTTGTTTTGATTTGTCAGTTATATTTAGTTAAAAAAATTATATTCAGTTAAAACTCTACCAGGTCTACAACCTAAATTACTTCTAAAAGTCTTCGATAATATTTGTATAAGTAACTACATCTTCTTTTATATAAGTTTCCCTTATACCTGAATTATACACTTATCTATCATTTAGAATCTTCTTTTGTATTCGATAATTTTTTTATTTTAGACAAGAATCTAATCCGTTACCTAAGAATCTGTACCGTGGTTTTAGTACTCGTTGTTTTCTTTTAATCTGTTCGATCCTTATTAGTTTTTATTTTTGACAAACACGAAGTTTCCTGGGATAATTCTTTTATTTTTCTAGTAGACGTCTTGTCATTCCATATCCCAAATACTTAGTGTATGGTGAAAATTTCCAAAAATAAAATATAACCTTATACCAACTAAATGTCGAGACATAATCAAAGTCCACATGTCGTTTCACTAAGTCAATAAGTATATGTAGGTAGATAAGAAAAGAACAAATTCATGTCTTATAACTCATATCAATGGACACGTTTAGTACATAGACTATTTCCTAAATATAGATCTTATATATTTATAGAATGTTGAGTTATCATTACTGTTTATAGGGTTCATTTTTCACCCGTTCCTAGTCTTGTCTTCTATTTGCTTTTTGGTTCTTCGTAAACTTTTCTACGAGTTGCAGTAATCGGTAGTTCGTTTACCTTTAGTTTTGGTGTTACTCTATAGTGAGGTGTAGGTGATCCTACTGAACGTAACTTTTCAGTTTATTAATGATGTTCACAACCACTCTTACACCTCTTTAGACTTGGGAGGGTACGATGATCACCCTTATACTTTATTACATGGACGGAACCTTTTGTATGAAAGAGTTTTCCCATTTGTATCTCAATCGTACGACGACGACGACGATTCAGCGAAGTCAACACAGACTGGGACACGCTGGGGCATCTGCCGTCGGGTGGTCCGAGGCGGTAGGGACCCTAAGAGGTCCGTTCTTGTGACCTCACCCAACGGTAAAGGAAGAGGTTACGCACTTTCACTTCAGCGAGTCAGCACAGGTTGATTAAGGTGAGGATCCAAAGATGGGTTATCTTTACTTTTATATATAAGTGGGTTTTTGAACAGGTATTTACAAAATCGTTATATAAGAATTATCGGTTTTCCATCTTTGTTAAGTTTACAGGTAGTCTTTTGTTTACTCATGTGTTTTACCCCATATAAATATATGACCTTATAATAAACCGTTATATCTCCTTACTTCAAGACTATTTGTGACGTGGTACCAGCCTGGAATTTTTTTCTTTGTTTTTTGGTAAAACACAAAGTTAAATACACTTTACCGGTCTTATCCGTTTAGGTATCTCTGTCTTTCATTGAATTACCAGATCCGAATCCCCCCACCCCACGACCTCCACTATCAATTTCCTATGTCATCAAGAAAAACTCCAAAGTTTTTACTAACGTCACTAACTACGTGTGTCAAAACCACAGTATAGATTTTAGCAACCTACTAGGTCTCTCTACTATTCCCCACCCTCCCCCCTCCCTCCAAGTCCTAACCCTTGAGTGCATGTGGGCACCGACTAAGTACAGTTACATACCGTTTTTGTTATGTCATAACATTTCGTTTTATTTCGTTTTTATTTTTTTTATTTTTAGATAACTCTCTGAAGGCCACGTGTTACCTATTCTTAGACGGACCGTTACATCCCCTGTGTCCAAACTAAGGACCAGGATCTTCTAAGGTATACGGAGCCTCGTCGATTTGGGTCCCGGTGTTGATGACTCCGGGTGTGTGGATCTCGGATAAAAGACATTGGTCTCTTCGGTAGTATCGCTCTTCGGACACGTGGTGTTACTTCTCATCGGGTGAGATCGACGTTGATCTTTTTCGGACACGTTTCGTTGTTCCCGGGTCGTGACGACGACGACGATTCAGTGAAGTCAGCACAGGTTGAGACACGCTGGGGTATCCGCCGTCGGGTGGACCGAGGGGGTAGGGACCCTAAGAGGTCCGTTCTTGGGACCTCACCCAACGGTAAAGGAAGAGGTCCGGGTCACGTCAGTTTACATTTATTTATTTGTTTTAATTTTAGGTAACTTAACATGTGAAATTTACTCACTTAACGTAAAACACTTAATAAAGAGTTATTTCGATAACACTCGTATTGTCGTGTGACCTATCCTGTTGACTTTCTCAGTCACTTGTATTTCTGTTTAGTTATCTTTAATTTGTGACTCTTCTTGTTTATATTTTTACTACATTTATGTGTTTCACCAACTTTCACTTTCTTCTCTTTTATATACGATACGTTCATCCTTTACATTCTTTCGACCATACCGATATAATTACAATCTGTTTAATTCTAAGTTTCTTATATTGTTCCCTATTTCACCCTTTAAAGGACTACTATTTTCTTGTCAAGTCTCCCGGAAGGGACCTACAGGTCACCAATCCTGAGACGAGAGTGAGGGTTCCCGGGTCCAAGTTAGTGTCCAGTTCCTTGATTCTAGAGTGTTCAGTACACCACGTCGGTTTTATTTTTCCTACCAAGTGATCCTTCTGGATAGTCAGATTTATTCATGTATGGATGATTCTCGAAGTTTTAAGTAATTTGTTTTTAATTGTCTTTAAATTTGTCTTTAAAAATTTTTTAAACAATTTCTTTATCGGTTTAGGTGTTTGTCATAATCTGTAAAAATTATTGTGAGAGAGTCATTGACTAATCGGTTCATTTGTTTTTTGAGTTTTCCTTCATAGACTATTTAGTATAACTGGATTAGTTACAACTATTTTGTGAGATCAGGTATTGATGTCTTGCGTGTAAAATGAGTTCACATGTACCTTTCATGTGTTTCCATTCTATGTATCATCCGATATTTATTTAGGAGTTGTAAAAGGTTTCCAAATCCTAGAATGTGTTAATTTAATCTTTGATTGATATTATTCTATAGATCCTCTGGGTGTTTGTAAAAAAAAAGTGTTTGTAAAAATTTAATTTATTGTGTTAAAATACATTATAATTTCAGTTTCTTTTTTGAGTGTCCCATTTAAATTTTGTAAAAACCACACGAGACACTGTGGGAAGACGACGGAAAAGGTCCCCGTTCCTTTGTTACCTCTGTCCGACTACTCCCAGATTAGATTTAATAGAAACGTAAGAAAATTGGAAATAAAAATTTATGAGTGTCTGAGTGTTTTTCAACGTTTCCATCATGTCTCTTCAGAGTAGATGGGAAGTGAGTCAAGGGAGATTATCAAAGAGGAATCATTGAGGTACACAATCAACGAGTTAACACTGAGAAAGGTTACGGTACTTGATATCGGACGGTCCGAGGAGACAGGTGTGACCTCAACCATCGGTGAGGGAAGAGGTCCCCTAGAAGGGTTAGGTCCCTAGCTTGGGACAGAGGACGTAAAGGTCGTTTAAGAAATGACAGACTCGGAGGTCCCTTAGGGGTCATTGATTGACATACGACGACGACGACGATTCAGCGAAGTCAGCACAGGTTGAGATACGTTGGGGTGTCTGCCGTCGGGTGGTCCGAGGAGGCAGGGACCCTAAGAGGTCCGTTCTTGTGACCTCACCCAACGGTAAAAGAAGAGGTTACGCACTTTCACTTTTCACTTTCACTTCAGCGAGTCGGCACAGACTGAGAATCGCTGGGGTACCTGACGTCGGGTGGTCCGAGGAGGTAGGTACCCTAAAAGGTCCGTTCTCATGACCTCACCCCACAGTAACGGAAGAGGTTTGATTGACATATATCAATGGGTTTTAGTTCTATCACTGTAACAGTGTACATATATAAGGGTACACATGTAAACTAGTGTATATATAAGTACCCCGGTAGTGGTGTAATTATTGACTTGGTAGTGGGTGTTGATTCAGAGAACACGATGGGGAAGTCTCAGTGTGGGAGAGGGTGGTAGGGACTTGGGACGACGACGACGACGGCGGTTCAAAGAAGTCAGCACAGGCTGAGACACGCTGGGATATGTACCGTCGGATACTCCGAGGGGCAGGGACCCTAACAGGTCCATTCTTGTAACCTAACCCAACGGTAAAGGAAGAGGTTACGTACTTTCACTTTTCACTTCTGTGAGTCAGCACAGGCTGAGAATCGCTGGGGTACCTGACGTCGGGTGGTCCGAGGAGGCAGGTACTCTAAAAGGTCCGTTCTCACGACCTCACCCCACGGTTACGAAAGAGGAGGGACTTGGGACCGTTAGTGATTAAACAATAGAGATAGAGTGTTAAAACAGTAAATGTCTTAAAATATATCGACTTTAAGATATTATACCGGAAAATTCTGACTATAAAAAAGTGAGTCGTATTACGTGAACTTTAGGTAGGTGCGATAACGTGTACAGTTATTAGGTAAGAAAAAATAACGATCCATCATAAGGGACCATACCTATATGGTGGTAAACGAATTGAGTAGGGGATAACATCCTGTAAAACTAACAAACCTCGAGAATGTTTATTTCGGTGACACTTGTAAATACATTTCAAAAAACACACTTCTATTCAAAAGTAAAGAGACCCTATTTACGGTCCTCACACTGACGACCCAATGTACAATTTATATACAAATCGACCCATTTGTGTTCCACCTATAACTCGATCCATCCTAAACCTATCCGTTCATCGTTCCTTTTCATAAAACTCGTATATAACAACATACATGAGATAGTAATTCTTTGAAATTCCTCTTTTGTTCTTTTTTTCTTTAAAATTCCTTACGTCGAAGAATGAATCAGTTTTTACATATTGGTCTTATTTTCTATTCCTCTATACTTCCTGTCCGGTGTGTTTAAAGTGTATCTTTTGGGGGGACTTTTCCAGGAAATATTTAGATAAAGAGGGTTTTGAGTGAGGGAGATCATTGACGGTATAGAAAAGTTCGAGATGAGGAAGAAAAGAACAGACGTCGGGAATGTGTAGTTAGACAGACAGAAGAGGAAATCCTTTTCCTCTCACAATGAAGGGATTGAGGAGGGTTTGAGAAGATTGTAGTCAGGCGTTTTTCGTTTTCCTAATATAGTATCGAAAGTGGGAACTTACAATCCTCTCCTTTGTTCAAGACATGCTATACACTCCATTGGACTCCTTCCTCGTCTTGAAAATGTCTGTCTTTCTCTAAAAAAAAAAAAAAAATGGTCTAAAGTCATATGCCATCATATAAAGACAGTCGATGACGTCGACGATTCAGCGAAGTCAGCACAGACTGAGACACTCTGGGGTATCTCTCGTCGGGTGGTCCGAGGAGACAGGGACCCTAAGAGGTCCGTTCTTGTGACCTCACCCAACGGTAAAGGAAGGGGTCACGTACTTTCACTTTTCACTTTCACTTCAGCGAGTGAACACAGGCTGAGAATCGCTGGGGTACCTGACATCGGATGGTCCGAGGAGGTAGGTACCCTAAAAGGTCCGTTCTCATGACCTCACCCCACGGTAACGGAAGAGGTATAAAGGCAGATATACACGGATTAATTCACGTAAATACTTACTGATTTGTATTGGGAGTTTACTACCGAAAATTTCCGTTTCCTTTCCGTTTTACTTCTATTGTGTTTGTTTGTGTTTTGGTTTGTTCCTTCGTCTATTCAGAGAAGAAGTAGTCGGATGGAAGTAAATTTTTGGCTTTGTCATATTAGTTTAGACCGTTCTTCGGTCGGTTTTATTAAAAATTTAATGAAGAAGTTAATAAATTTATTAAGGTTAATAGTAATTGTTACTTAAAATAATACATGACTCTAAAATGGTCATTATCTCGATGTACATATATCAAATACTTCTTTATTTCTGAGACTACCATATTTTTTAACTTCCGTTCTCCTCTTCCCCCGTTGTCTGCTATTCTACCGACCTACCGTAGTGGCTGAGCTACCGGTACTTGAACTCGTCCGAGACCCTCTGCCATTTCCTGTCCCTTCAGACCGTACGACGTTAGGTACGCCAGCGTCTCAGTCCATGTTGAGTCACCGACTTGTTGTTGTCGTTTCTAGTTGTTAGTCTTTCCAAATCTGTGATGACACGATCGTGGTAAGAGAGGTGGAGAATGGGGTGGGATGAGGGTGTAATCTAAGTAATCTAAGTAATCTTCGGAAGTGTCTAGGAAACCACAACAAGTCAGCGAGTCAGTGTAGGCTGAGAAACACTGTGGTACCTGACGTCGTGTGGGACACGAAACGGTAGAGGGTCTCGAACGAGTTTGAGTGCAGGTAACTCAGCCACTACGGTAGGTTGGTAGAGCAGAACGGAAGTTAGATAGGGTCTTAGTCCCAGGAGAGGTTACTCGGTCGAGAAGTGGAGTCCACCGTCTTCATAACCTCGAAGTCAGAGTCTTTCTAGGTAACTAAAGGATTCAAGGAGATAAGGGAGAAGGATGTTCCGCGGACCTCCTTCAGACCGGAACCCATGGTTGACTTGTTAGACTGTGGACAAACAGAAACGGAGTTAAGATCTATCCAACGGACTCAAAGGAAGAGTGTAAGATCGAGTTGAAGGTTTCGACCCTGGTCTCGGTCAGAAGATCCAAACATACCAAGTAATAAAACTATGGGTGGACCGGTAGGAGAGGGACCATGGATCCTTTCTCGGACCGTCTGACACGTCGACCCTGTCTAGAGTCTTGTCCCGTTTCCTGTTGTGGATATCAAGATTACTCAGTAAATGTTATTAAACGAGAACCCTATTTCAAGAATTTTAGATCTCTATTCTTATTTGAAATAAATGTCCACGAAAATTTTTATTAGTACATCGGAATTACCTTTTTGATTCTTGGTTGACAGTTCATGCTTTGCGGAAGGGATATATTTCTATGTAAATGTGACTATGAAAGTCTCAGAGTTTGACACAACCAGACACAAGGAAGTTCTGCCTGACACGAAATACGTAGAAACAAAGGGGTCCGGATCGTGACTTTTATTATTAATCGTAATAAACATTGAGAACGATGATGAAAATTTTGTAACTGGAGTACGGTCTGAGAACGATTTGTGTAACGTCTATAGGGTAAATTAGGAAAATTATTAGAATAATAGGGAGAAGTACCTACTACACTGATTAGAGTCTTCGGGTCATTAAAAGGATTCTTAAATTGTTGATTGTGTCCCAACTTGTCCCTAAACTTGGGTTCGGAAAGAGTAAAACTTCGGGTCTAAGGATGGTTGATGTGATGCTCCGGTTCCTCCTTTCTGGACCTCACCATCCTTCTCTCTTCAAACGGTGACGGAAGATTCGGTCTTTATTTTCGTGCCACGATGAATCTTTTACAATGGAGGTCGGTACAAAGGTTCGATTAATATTGAAGAGACCGTGATTTCTGTGAACCAATAATGTGAGAGTCTGTGACCTTTAGAGAAAGATTATACACAGTGTCGTTTTTTATGTGTCCGTATTTCATTTTTTATATATATATATACTATATACTTGAAAATATTTCCACCGACTCCAATGGAAAGGAACCACTCAGATCATTAATGACGACCGTGCATTTCACTTCGCTAAACGTTTAAGTATAGAGAATTAAACCGTGTTCCATCGTTAAATTTCCTTTTTTGATACCCACCTTTTTTTTTAGTGACGAATGTCGTCGTAAATCTTGGTGTCACTACGTTAAAAGTAACGTACAGAGGAGTTCAACCTCTTAAGTAATCGTGGATACATCATGAATCCATTAAAACGTGTTTCGTTCAACGTCATAAATCGGTATTCAAGTCAAACGAAACATCAAGGTACTGAAGTGTAATCTTCAAATTCATGTGGTTAATGTAGTTGTAATTTATGTCTATATTTTATGGGTCAAGTGGAAGAAAGAGAAAATTCAGAACTGGTTAGTATTTTACAAGAGTGATTATTTAAGAGTTCCCAAACAAGATAATAAATTCAATCAAAATCAGTATTTTTAACCTTGTATATGTTATAACGGGAAAAGTTAAGATTCATGTAAAATTAAATGTGATAAATACGACCAAAAATTACCAAAACAACAACAAGTCAGAGATTTAGTACAGACTGAGAAACGTTGGGTACCTGTCTTCGTGTGGTCCAAGGAGCGAGGAGGTGACAGAGGACCTCAAACGAGTTTAAGTGCAGGTAATTCAGGTACTACGATAGATTGGCAAAATAGGAGACGGTGGAGGAAGAGAAAACTGAAGTAAGAAACGGTGTTTGGTGTCAGTAAGTCCGTCCGTTCCAAAAGTGTAGAGAATATAGAACACAAAAAAAAAAAAATTAAAAATTCTGAAATAACTTACACAATGTCATAACGAAGTCAAGACACAAAACCAAAAAACAGACGTTCCGTACACTTTAGAATCGAAGGGTTGGTCTCTATCTTGGGGGACGTAACCTTCCGTCTAAAACCTGGTGGTCCCTTCAGGGGGAACGGAAATTAGAAGGGGTCGTAGTATCAGAAAAGGTTATGCAGTCGAGAAGTGTAGTCCACCGATTTCATGACCTCGAAGTCGAAGTCACAGTCAGGAAGGTTACTTATAGGTCCCAACTAAAGAAAATCCTAACTGGCCAAATTACCATCTATTACGAATTCCGACATATAACAGTGGGACGAATAATTGAAGATACGTCTCATGTAGTACTCTTTGTGACCTGACCTTCTTTATGTCGACCTTAGTTCTAACGGCCCTCTTTATAGTTATTGGCGTCTATACGTCTACTGTGGTGGGAATACCGTCTTTCACTTCTCCTTGATTTTTCGAAGAACTACTTTCACTTTCACCTCTCACTTTTTCAACCGAATTTCGAGTTGTAAGTCTTTTACTTCTAGTACCGTAGACCAGGGTAGTGAAGTACCCTTTATCTACCCCTTTGTCACAGTCTGAAATAAAAACCCCCGAGGTTTTAGTGACGTCTACCACTAAAGTCGGTACTTTAATTTTCTGCGAATGAGGAACCTTCCTTTCAATACTGGTTGGATCTGTCGTATAAGTTTTCGTCTCTGCAATGAAACGGCTGATTCCAGGTAGATCAGTTCGGATACCAAAAAGGACACCAGTACATACCTACACTCTCAACCTGACACCTCTTCCGACTCACGACTTCTTAACTACACCACAACCTCTTCTGAGAACTCTCAGGGAACCTGACGTTCCTCTAGGTTGGTCAGGTAAGACTTCCTCTAGTCGGGACCCTAAACCTTCCTTACTACGATTTCGACTTTGAGGTCATGAAACCGATGGAGTACACTTCTCAACTGAGTAACCTTTTCTGAGACTACGACCCTCCCTACCCCCCGTCCTCCTCTTCCCCTGTTGTCTCCTACTCTACCGACCTACCGTAGTGACTGAGCTACCTACACCCAGACTCACTTGAGGCCCTCAACCACTACCTGTCCCTCCGGACCGTACGACGTTAAGTACCCCAGTGTTCCTCAGCCTGTGCTGACTCGCTGACTTGACTTGACTTGACTTACGAATTCCTCTGACTGATCGAGGATTGATAAGAGTGAAGTGACCTTTACCAGAGACCAGTTGGTACTACCCGGGGTAGTCGGACTAAACATGATTTATTAGAGTACGACCAGTTACGACTGACTAGTGTCTACCTGTACAAGTATTAGAGTTAAGACAGTTAGACTAGGAGTTCTAAACCTTAAACTTGGGTTAAGGTTAGTTTATTTCGACAACGAATTTGACTGAAGGATATCCGTCCTGAAAAAGGGGGGTTATTCGTGATTCTTCTTTTTCATTGTTTCTATCTTTAATATGATAAAATCTCTGTTTATGGTCACGATACTCGACTAAATACTCAGGGGGTGGGGACGAGTTTAAGCACACAACTTTAGTATTAAAAGACATGGAGTCTTACATTGACATAAACCTCTATCTAGAAATTTTATCGTCAATTCAATTTTACTTCAGTAATCCCACCCGGGATTAGGTTATGCTACCCACAGGAGTATTTTGATACTTTATACCTTTCTCTATACATGTTTTCCTTCCACACCCCTCTTCTATAGGTGGATGATCGTTTCCTCTCTCAGGACCTTGTCTAAGAAGGGAGTACCGGGAGTCTTCTTTGGTTCGGACGGATGTCTGACTCTTGTCTTTACAGAAAAAAAATTGAGTGGATCAGACACGATAGATAATACCGTCGGGAACAACAGGTCAGTGATTCGACATAGGTTGAGAAACACTGGGGTACCTGACACCGGGTGGTCCGAGGGGCAGGAAGTGACAGAGGACCTCAAACGAGTCTAAGTACGAGTAACTCAGCCACTACCAGAGAGTGGTAGAGTAGGATCGTTTGATTATTTTGGTATTTCCCTACACAGAAACAGACTCAACGAATCCAGTCTCGTATTTTGGGACCTTGAAGGGACCACCAGGTAGCTAATTCTTAGGTGGAACGTCACATCCCCTAGGGACCAACCCCGTGATTCTACGATACACGGGGGTCTCGTTGATTCGGGTGTGTGGTGTTGATGACTTGGGTGTGCGGTGTTGATCTGTCAGGTGTCGGTTTTTAGGACGTTCTGTCTTACACAACCGGCGTTGACCCTGGACTGTGTCGGTTTGTTTACCTATAAAAAATTCTTGAGACTCCCGCATAGTCTTCTCTGTCTTTGTTTCCTTTATCATTTCGATGAACCGGACTGTAGTCTTTTTTAATGAGGGAGGACTTTTCTCTGTCTCTTTCTTAAGTCGTCCCCTTCAAACTTCACCTTCCTGATACCACTCACTTCCCGGTTTCCTTTAAAGACGTCCTCACCAAGTTCCATCCATAAGAGTCGTTTGTCATGACTACTATAACGACACTACATTCGGCGGGGGGTCAGAAGTTGTCTCAGATACTGTACATCTTTGTCCCCGGGTCTCGGTCCCCACTGGTCCTCTCGTAGTCAGACTGTAAGGGGTCGGGGAATAGAGTGACGGGGAGTGGGTCTTTAGACATCTTCAGTGTACCTCCGGAGGTCTCAGAGGTGACCACGCCTTACACCAAGCACGGTTGTCATAGATTTAGAGTCTACGACCCTATGAGATCGACTGTACACCTAGACGCTTCTTTCTTTTTACTTCGTCTATTCACTTCTTTACTTTCTAGTACACGAGGTTTCTCCCTCTTTTACTCTCAGTACTCCGAAAGATAAAGGACCAAGTTTAAGGAGTAAACTGATCTGACTGAGGGACGAAAACTTTATGGATGCAAAGAAATAAGAAGAATCCTATTGAAATATTGGAGTTTTATTTAGAGACGAAAAGAAAAACCGAATTTCATAGAGATTAATCAAAGTGAATATTGTTTTCTTAAAATTGATTCTAAACATTTTAGAATCCCGGTACTTTTTATTTGTCGTTTTGGTCCATCCATTAGTACCCTCTAAATTTAGTACGGACGACGATAAGGTCCCTCTTATAAACTATAATGTCGTTATGTTACTCATTACCACGACAGATCAAAAAGGTTTGATCACAGGGTGTCTGATGAAGTGTGTCGCCACCCATCCTCCAATTGTTCATACTATCATACGATATTTTTTTTTATAAGACTCCAGTTTATACAAACCCTTTATGATTGTGTCTTATTTATCGTACATTCGTCATCTTCTCTGAAAAAAAAAACCTTCCCCCACTTATATTTTGGAAAGAAAGGATGAGTAACTCACCGTCTTTTTTTCTTCCATACAATAACTTTCCTTGAAATTTTCATTAATAGAGGAATTGTTATTGTTTATATTTATTTTCATCGATTTATTATCTTTTTAGTTAAACTCTTGGTTTTAGATCAAGTGGAGATCCCGTCCTTTTACATTACTAATTTGTGTGCGCAAGATCGCTATTCGACGGTTTTAAAGAGATGAAGGAGTAAGATTCATTGTACGAACGTACGATTCAGCCAAGTCAACACAGGTTGAGAAACACTGGGACACCTGACATCGGACGGTCGAAGGAGACAGGTACCCTAAAGGGCCCCTTCTTACGACCTCAACCTACGGTAAGGGAAGAGGTCTCCTAGAAGGACTAGGTCTCGAGTTAGGGTCCAGAGGACGTAATGTCCGCAAGAAATGATAGACTCGGTGGTCACTCCGTGAGGTTTATTACTGATTGAATTTTACGAAATACTAATTAATGACTCAATGATATATTTTTAACGAATCTTTACTGTTTGTAGGATTTTATAATCAATACTAATACTTTTTAAATATCAGGGTTATGTTGTAGCTTCCTCTTACTTCAACCTCCTGACTGTGAAACAACAACGACAACGGGTCAGCGATTCAGCACCAGCTGAGAAACACTGGGTCACCTGACGTCGTCCGGTGCGAGGAGACAGGTACCCTAAGATTTCCGTTCTTATGACCTCACCCAACGGTAAAGGAAGAGGTCCCTTACACCCTAGAAGGGCCTGGTCCCTAGTTTGGCCACATGGGACTTAACGGTGTACCTAAGAATTGGTGACCTGGTTCCCTTCAGGGTAACATCAAAGAATTACTAGGAATCCTAAACAATCAAAATTACAAAGGAAAAAGTGAAGACTAAAACTCACCAGAGAAGAAAAGAATCAGATCGATTCCCAACCAGTTAAAAAAAATTAGAAATCTTTTTTATCGAGAATCAAAGTAACCAGAAAATATAACGGAAAAATCAAAGATAAACGAAATAAGGACGAAACTATACACAATAAAGGAAGGAAAACAATTGAAACCCGAAAAATATCAAGGAATTATATATTTCAATCCAACAAAATAAACTCGAAAAAGAAAAAGGAATTATATTCACAGACAGAGATATTTGAATGAGGCATCTTGAGGAAAACAGTGTAGGACATTTAAAACCACAAGACACAAAAGTAAAAGTAAACGAAATACTAAAATATTCAAGGGAAAACTCAATAAGAAACTCGACCTCACTAACACCCTGAGCAAACAAATGAGAAAGAGATCTCTGTCGACAAGAGACAACTGACTACATGTTACAGAACTTCTGATAACAAAATATGTAAAATGAAGAAGAAAAAAAAAAAATCCACCATTCCCATTTAGACTAAGGATATTGAGGTAGAACCAACCTTCGTCTTTAGAATTAGGAAGTGAAAATTACAATATCGTGGATATTGGAAGAAGTTTCCTTATAAGAGTCCAATGATCTTGGTGAAGATCACCTCTTTACTTTCACGGACCTTCGGATGTTTAAAGACCTCGTGGGTCCTGGGTCACTGACCAAGCCCCCATACTTTCGGACCAAGGAAACGGAGAGCCATCCTATTTGAGAAATGTTACGTACGATGTCTTAAGGGACCCTGGTCCGACTACGACTTTAGTATGGGAACGAAAAGAATAAGAGGAAAGACCGGGACGGAAGGACAGAGGGATTGATCAAAGTATAGTCTCGTGTAAAGATTATTTAGTGAACATACACTTATGTATAAATTCACAATTGGAAACCTCTTTTGTAGGATTTTAATTTGACGTAAAAATTTAACGAGAAGACATTTTACAGAGGAACTAACCAGATAGAACGAAAACGAGAGTGTAAAAAACTTAACAAGTGAACGGGGTTTCTTGAAATCTTATTTTCACAACTCAACTTATCTATAGATCTTATATAGGTTAGTTTGAGTGAGAAAATTATTTGTTTCGTTAACTCCGAGTCCTACACTTTATTTGTTGATTGGGTACAAAGGTATGAGATTTCTCTCAACTCCGTTCAAAGTTTTTGCCCAAAGGACTAAACCGGAATATGTTCATTTTGTGCGAGAATTAAAGTGACACTAGTCCAAAATGATCGACAACCTATCATACAACGTCTGGAAATAAATACTTGTAACCGTCTATACTTACAAACACGTTTGAAAAACACGTCCACGTCCAAACATGAACATGGTCAAACAGACGAACGGAGTAAAATACTAGACACTTAGAATTGGGAAGCATTTCACATTTCATTCACTGATGAACGTAAATTCCTTTGGAAAATGTAAATTTAGATACTGGCTTGTGATTAGGAGTCTAGAGAAAGAGAGGAGAAGAGAGAAAAGAGGAAGGGGGAGAGAGAGAGACAGAGAGAGGGAGACCGGGGGAAGGGAAAAGAAGGGAGTTAGAATCTGTTACACTTAAACTTCATTTTCAGTACCTTAGAAGTGTGAAGTTTGAATGATCACACGACACCAGAATCTTGACCATCAACCGGTACAACTTGAGATTCGTTTCTCTTCTTTACCTCGATGAAGGTCTAAGGTATAAAAGTAGAAAAGGTTAAATAAGAATAAAACACTGTGTAGAAAGTCATGAAAGAATTAAAATGAAAGACCATCTAAAGGAATTGACATAGAAGGTTGAGCACAACTGAATTAAAGACGGTAGTATAAAAATGAAAGGTTGTAGAGAGAAAAAAAATCATCAGATAATGAAAAAATTAACCTAGTATTAACGAAATGTTACAACACAATCAAAGACAACATGTTATTACACTTGGTCGATATACGAATATATAGGGGAGGAAGCACTCGGAGGGAGGGTGGGGGTAGTTGACTGAGGAGATCCAGTAGGTTATAGAGAAAAAATAGGAGGTCTTCAAGATGAAGATCTATTCTAAGACAAGAATAAAGTACATTAGTTATAGAGGAGAATAAAGAAACTTCTTTAATTATATCATCTATAAATTTTAATAATGATAGGATAAGGGATGTGACGGCCCCAGGTCGGGGCCACCTAGGTCCCTTAAGCTTCCCACCTGCCGCAACCGCACCTTTCTGAACAAACAAATAATTACATTCTAATCTAATTCTTTGATATCACATTATTCTTCTAATTCACCTCCTTCTCCCGACTTATCGAACCAAATGCNGCCCTAAGGAGTGTGACCGAGGGCCGTGATGTGACTGATAAAAGACGTTCAAGAAAAATAGACGTCCAAAGAAAAACAGAGGAAGTACAATCTATGAGAGATATAGAATCTTATTCCGTGTTTTTACGACTAAACGTTTAAACACACGGTTCCGCCCTGAATGAACAAATATAATCCCACTACAACTGACCATCCGAATTGTAATCTCATCTCAAAGAGTGGAAACCGGGGTGACTGTAAAACCTAGTCTATTAGTGCACTCCTCCATCACTCCCTCCACCTCCTATACGACAGGACTCGTAACATCCTACAAATCATCGTAGGGACCGGGGGTAGACTATCTACGGTCATGGTATGTGGAGGGGATGAAAGGGACGACAGCTGTTATTGTTTAAAGAGGTCTATAACGGTTTACCGTGAACCCCCGCTCTAGTAGGACCCAATTATTGGGACCGGAATCCCACTACTCTCAAAACTAAAAACCTCCCTTTAAGAGGTCAAAAGACGAAAGCCTCACTCCTTGTACTTGGACCAGTAGTCGTAAGTCTTCGGTTCGTCTCCTTACCTAGACCCGTAGAGTGGTGAGTTATCTCTTTGAAACTGGATTAGAGATTCCCTCCGTCTTTTTACCAGAGAGTTTCTACAGGTGTAGGAGTAGGACCTTGGACACTTATACAAGATAGTATGTCATCTCCTCTTAATTCTAACGTCTATTTTAATTCTAACTATTAGTCAAATGGAATTTTACCCCACTTATATGGTCTTATATGTTAACCTAAATTTATACTTTCTCCTTCCGTCGTCTTGTTTACAGTCTTACTACGTTACATTCTTTCTGACCTGACCGGTAACGATTGAAACTTCTACCTTTTTCCGGTACTTGGTTTTCGTGTCCGTCGGAAATCCTCGACCTCTTCTGTTCTTTTGTCTAAGAAGGGACCTCGCAGGTCTTCTCTTGAGTTGGAGCGACTGAGCGATATGGAATCTTACAGTCGGGACGACTGAGTTGGGTCACTCTGGGTAACACCTGAAGGTTGGGGGTCGTAACATTCTATTATTTAAACCCAGGTAAATTTGGTGATTTAAAGACCTTTAAACAATGTCGTCGGTATCCTTTGTCTATATTAGAGTAATGGTAAGTGGGAGTCGAGACAGACGGTAAGAGTTCCGGTTTTGGTTGGACTCTGCTAGAGAAGGTCGTACTAAGTTGTCTACGGTGGATAACAAGTAGTTCCAACTTCTCCCCGTCAGAGGTCCGAAGACCTGACCCTTCCCTAGATCCCTCGTTTGACAAGAAATTCATATAAAAGTTGATTAGGAGGTAAAACTCACACGGGAGGGGGGGGTGGATATGGGGTTTTGACAAATCTTCTTGGACATGGAGGTTAAGGACTTCCAAAGGTTCTAAAACGTCTCCTCTGTCTGAACGAAAATAATAACATTCATCTGAAGGAGAAAAAGATAGGACGATTATAGTTACTGGTGAGTAGAAGTAAGGAAGAAAGTTTTACATACCTGTGAAGAACGGACAATGAAGAGAGTAAGAAGAACTAGGAATTCTCAAATACGACGAAAAGATACACATCACAAAAAACCCCCAAAAAAAACAAAACAAAACAAAAGAATGACGTGGCCCAGAAAGAAACAACCCTATGAACGTGTCCGGAAGAGATCAACTCCGCTCGTCCCCGATGAGAAGTGACGTCGAACGCCCGAAGGGTAACACCACCGAAGAGCAACACCTCGTGTCCAAGATCCACGTTCCCGAAGTCATCAACATCGTGCGCCCGAGTCATCAACGCCACGTATCCGAATCAAAGAGACACCGTGCACCTTAGAAGGGTCTGGTCCCGAGTTTGGACACAGGGGATGTAACCGACCTTCTATGAATAGGTGACGTGGTGGTCCCTTTAGCTCAAGTACGACAAAACTAAGAAATGACAGTAAAATAGTTTAAAATACTTTATTACCTTTATTTGTAGGTACAAGTTGATGGCACAAATTGACCAGAATAAAAATGGACTGAAAATAACCTGGGAGTGACATATGATTCGTTTCTCAGGCTGTGCTGACTCGTACGTGTACACGTGAGTGTGTGACACATGATTTAAAAACCTATTTCGGAGTGCACTTAATATAATAAACTTGAAGTGTCATTGGGATTCCCGATCAATGACAGTGAAAGTAAGTGTATAATATTTATTTTCCCAAAGGACCAAATCCACTGTTTCGATTATACCTTTTCTTAGCCCAATCTTAGGTTCAGAAAAACTGAATGTTCGGATAAAAGGATTAGTTAATATATTAGAACAATTAAAAGTGTTCAATGTGAGATCTCGTCCCCAGTCTAGGTCGGACGATAAACAAATATTGTAAAATAACCTTGTGTCGGTAGGAGTAAGTAACTGATGGGAAATATAGACGAAAACTGGATGTTACAATCTAAACTTATCGATTTTGTCTGTGTTACAGGGTGTTTGGGGTTTTATAAAGTAGAGATTAGGAAATACCTTTTTAAACGACTGGGGACGTTGTCTTTTATTGGAATAATGATTCAAAACTCCAGTACCACATGAGTCCATAGATGTTGAAAACAACGATATAGTTTCCGTAAGAAAAATAACAAGGAAGTTGGAAACCAATAGGACGTCTATCGTTAGAAACCAGAACTAATTTTTCCTTTCAGAGATTTGGTTAGAGGAAACACTTCAGAAAGGGTATGAGTCAGTGTGACTGAGGGAAAAGAAACAAGGATAGAGTTAATAAGATTAATAAGATGAATTACGTCGAACTAAGTGTATTGTGATTAACACTAAGGGGGATCCTAGATCGTTACAACAGGGCTGATGTATAAATGAGTCGTTCGTAAATAATTTGTGAAAGATTCGTAGACACGATCTGTGGTCTTTATATTTCTACTTATACCGTTGAACACTAATTATAGATCAGATAAATTAATCCATGTTGTTATGTTTCTTCGACTCGTTACCTCCGACTCGGATACAGGGATGTTGTTGACGTCGTCCTAGTGACATTGACGAAACCATTTAGAGATGAGTAGTCCTAGGGACCTCCACATTCACAATCAACGACGTTGGGGTACCCGACATCGGACGGTCCTACCCTAAGACAGGTACCCTGAGAGGTCCGTTCTTATGATCTCATCCAACGGTAAGGGAAGAGGTCCCCTAGAAGGGTTGGGTCCTTAGTTTGGTTTCACAGGACGTAGTGTTCGTCTAAGAAATGACAGACGCGGTGGTCTCTTCTGTATTCATTCATTCGCCACCATTCCAGGTCACATTTGAAGTCTAATATGAAATGGTTCTTACAACATCTTAGTGAGGTAGTCATCTATCCTTTCTGATAAAGATTTACACGTTCATATTACTTTCTCATTCTTATTTAGAGTGTACTAGAGGGAATTATGTTTGGTTAAAGACAGTTTTACACTAGAACACATGTTTACTTGAATTAATGTTTTATCTTTGTCTGAGTCTTGTTTGAATGTCAATGGTCCCACCTTCTGACTCCCCTGTCCTATCGATCCCTGAAACCCTACCTGTACATGTGAAACGTCATAAATTTTACCTATTGATTGTTTCTGGATGACATGTCGTGTCCCTTTAGACGAATTGTAAGACGCCGTCGAACCTACCCTCCCCTCAAACCCCCTCTTACCTATGTACATGTACATATCGACTCAGTGTGACGACAGGTGGACTTTGATAGTGTAACAACTAACCAATACAACAATAACAAATCAGTGATTCAACACAGACTAAGAAACACTGGGGTACCTGACATCGGACGGTCCGAGGAGACAGGCACTTTAAAAGGACCGTTCTTATAATTTTAACTAACGGCAAAGGAAAAGATCCCTAGAAGGACTGGGTCCCTAACTTAGGCGTAGAGGACGTAACGTTCGTCTAAATGGTGACTCGGTGACCCCTTCGGGTACTTTTCAATTTTGTTGAACACTAGAACCTTCACTACAACGAATGAAGGAGGGGGGTTTCCTGGTTGTCTGTTCGATGTGACCCTTGGACCTGTAAAAGGGGTAGAGAATGGTTTAAACAGGAAAAAGCGGTAACATTGGGACCTGGACCGTGTCAGACCGTGTATCATCAATAGTTCTTAAACGTAAGGTGACAACTGATAGGTTTCTTTTAGGAGAGATTCAACAGGGTCATGTATCTTGTCCTCAAAAAGGTTGAAATCTGACCTTACCATACTCCGAGAAACTCATGTTCCTTCCATTGTGGGGTTCGTTTACAACCCAGGTGGGTGTCGAACAAAAGGAGGGAGATCTTTACGAAGGAAGTTTGAGAGTCCCGGTGACGGGAGCACCCCTTATGTTTGTGGGGGAGTTCCGACTCGATCTGGTTCACCTGGCCACCTTTCCGGTCCGTAATACCTAAGAAGAAGTGACATTAGAGAAAGATCTCCGAAATCAGGCTTCTCGGAACTTCATTTAAAATTTTTTCCTAATGGATGGAGACTCCTACTCTATATGAGTTCAATAGATGTTACTCTCCAAACATTGTTACCTGAGAACGACATGGACTGTGTCTAGAAGGGGAGGGTGACCTTGAGACTTAATAAAACGACGTCCGATGTTGTAAGACTCGTCATACAACCCTCAACTGCCCTCCACCCCTATTGAGTGGACATACTCGAATCATCTCGACTCGGCGACGTCGAACAACCCGATCGGAAACTACGTCTGACCAACCTGTCCAAGACCTAGATGTCTTCTTGGCCAGACTGACCGGACAACACGGTTGTATAAGACCAAACTAAGGTACAAGGTGTCTGCCGTTTTTGGACGGGTCGGTCAATTTACTTTCCGTCTAATCCAATAGGTAACGTGTGGAATATATCGAATCTACGTCGTCTTGAGAAGGTGTGTCGTCACCACAGATCGTTTGAGATCGTACCAGGTCTCTCCACAGAGGGTGACTAATGACACATTCAAGTATCGAAGTCCCTTTCAGGCGTCACTTTGTGGACGAAAACTGGTTCTCGTCTTCAAAAGATTTATATAACTTCCCATTCAATTATATAAAAAAATAGAAAGAGTTAAAAGATACATGAAAATCTTCCAATTCTTTAGTTCAAATTCTACTATAGAAAAATTGTACCGTTATGGACGCAACGGAGAAAATATATTTAAACGAATTTACAACAAAATATCATGAACGTATGTATATAAAAGTAACTAAACAAACTTATTTCTAATGAACCGTATATTATATGAAAAGATATGAAAAAACCATTCAGTACGTACCAATACCAGTAATTCTTTTGACCCAACTTATTAAAACGATTTATATAAAGTGGAATAATTACATTACTAAGTAGAATTCGGTAGATGAGGAAACTATTATATGATAATACAAAATGTCCGACAACGATATACCATTGTAAAATATACCGTTTAGATTAACACCTATTTTATTATTGACGGAAAAATTCCGTAATTTTTTTTGTCACAATAAGAAGAACCACTAGGAGTCGTGTAATTTTCTTGTTAAGTGTCGTTCACTCCTCACGCTTTTTGTTTCTGACACCTTAGACCATTGACTAATTGATAACCTCGAGTTTTCGTGAACGACTCGACTTATCTTTCCTTACTTCTGTCCAAAACAGTACAGATAATCCAGACTTTTGGAAAAATCCAATTTCTTATAAATCTAGAAGAAAATCAAATATAAAATTTTATTAATAAAATGGAGAGAAAAAGTAACTAGGTTAATTAAATAGAATCATTAAACACAGTAAATTTTACTTTCAATGGTTAGGGAAATCTAAATACAACCGTATGGTTGGATAAGGAATCAATAATCATAATCTGACTTGACTTACGTGTGTAGAAGACCCGTTAAATTATATTGTCGACTGTATACTTGAAATAACATCTTAATTTTTAATGAAATTTTTTATCTAAATATGATTTATGAAAGGAGAGTTTCTGATAGACGTCTAGTAGTATACTGAGTGAAACTTGACTCGTTCTGACTACGTAAGAAAAGCGACAGGGAAATCTCAGAAGTGAAACAGTAATAAAAGTTTAAGTTTCCGAAATTCTCAAAGGAGTCCTACTATGATTTCTTAAAAAAAAAATTCACTCATTTACATGTCTACTCTAAGTCAAAAACGTCCCTTTGGAAAATCTACGAACGGATGAGGTTCCGTTAAGACGTATTTCGAAGACTATAAGTCGACTTAAATATTTTTCGATACATTACAACTTAGACGTTTTCCTTACACGACTAAGTCGTTTCGTTTTTTAATTAAAATAAGTCGTATTTGATATCATACTGTTAAAAACTTCTTTTATCCCTAGTTTTTAAAGTCAACTAACTTAAAAAGAGAAAATTTAATCAAACGTCCGATTTATATCTATATACAGTTATCGCATATGAATGTGACAAAGACCATTTATGGGTCATTGAATTTTTAAAATTTAGAATGATATAAATATTATGTCTCGAATAAGAAATTTCTATTATAAAAATCAAAGTTTAGATACTAAAGGATAATTTATACTGAAAATATATAAAAGGTATTTAACTAAGGAAATTTTATAACTATGTAACACTATTGAAACTAATGTTAATTCCTATATGTCTAAATAGTTAGTTTAATCCTTAGACACATACGTAGATATAAAATATATCGGGACGTAATAGACTCCAGGATCCAGTTTTTGACAAGATCAGTAAATTATTGGAAAAATGAGAGATTCAGAAATAAAGAAATAGAAATAAAGAAATAGAAAAAGACGTAAAGAAATAGAAATGACGACCGGTGTGTTAAAGTGTGTTACTGAGAAGAACAGTTGGTACGATCGAAAGAATTGTGGATATTGGAGGAAGAAAGGACTTACATAAGTACCCAAAGGATAGTTTTCGCGAATCTTAGTACTGTAAAGACTCGATCTTCCTGAGAAATTCTTATTGACTACTTAAGTGAAAAATCAACTTACTTTTCGGGGTTTTACATCGACTTATTGTATCAGATTCCCATCTCCACCATGATCTGGTAGGGTCGAAGGACTATGGTCGGGTCTGATTATAAAAAAGTCGTGAGATGTAACTAAGAAGACTTATGATGTATTTTAGATGAGACACAAGATTTTCTAAGTATTTTTCCATTTTAACATATTTAATACAATTCCTCATAGACGACTTGGTTCTTTGAGAAACGAAAACATAAAATTAGATAAATTAATAACGGGGACTTGAAAAAAACCATATCATCAGTTTAAATACCCTAACGGTAACCATTCGTTCTACTGATGGAGAAGTTTGGGATTAGAGTATTCTGGTTGTGTTTTACAACATAGTTTGACTACTCATAGAGTGTAATGAGGTAGAAATAGGTCTAATAAACACCTATCACGACAGTAAAAAATTGAATAATAATGAAATATGACAAAGTTGACAAATAAACGAATCATACACATATTCATATATACATAAAAACATAACAAAATCAGTGAGAATGTACCTATGTCAAATCCTAAACGGATTCTTCCAACATGAAGATTTTAAACCAATCTTGACTGTTTTTGTAAGGTTTTTCATATACTTCGGGTCCTAATGTCCTGAGTTTTGGGTAGAATTTCCACTCTCTTGGACAATATATTTCCCGCTATAGAATTATGTCGTGAAACATGTGTTCGTGAGTTTTTACAAAATTCACGAAAATTGAACTCCTTAAGGTTCCATTATATCCTGGTGTCTTTCGAACTTTTTTTTACGACTTTTAAAAGTTAAGACTAAGAAGTTCGATTTTCAATTAAGCGGATGCGAAAAATAGAAAAGTGTCCATTTTAGAATGGCCCCCTACAAAGATTTAAGCCATTTAAATCAAGTCAGGTTCACCTGAGACCTTTTATTAAACAAAGAATAGAAATATGAGTTCTCTTTTCCATCATATAACTTTTTGTATACCCCAAAACCGGGTTTGACTCTACCTAAACTTATAAGTGAGATGATGTTTGATCAAATGGGAACCCTTAATAAATTACGACTCAAGAGAAAAGAGGTAGACATTTACTTCCTTTACCTTTAGTAAGAGATTCTCATCAACCTTCTTAGTATACTCTATAACATACATTTATGAATCCTCTCAAAGATCTTGTATCATCCATATCGTCAGTTATGAGAAGGGTGGAAAAATTATCTTATATATTATTTAAAGTTGTTTATCGAATTCTCTTCAGTTTCGAAATTGAATCTTATATGTAAAAACAGTCTCTATTTTAAATTAATCGTTAGAACCTTTTGTAATTCTAAATTATAAAATTAGAACAATTTAATTTTTTTTAATCTTTGGGTATATTAACTTGGGTTAATTTCTTAGTAAAGTTTCTATAGAAACAATTTACATAAAACTCTCGTTATATGGTTACACTAATTTTCCGAACCTATTGAAAATTTTTAAGTCGGTAGAGATGGTTTCCTTCCTATACTGTTTCTATCACGTTTAATACGGAATAAGTATGGATCATAGACAAGAAGTTTCCGTAAAATGTAGATAAATATATATAGTAAATTGTACTGTAGTCTAATCAACCGGTTCCCAAAGATACGCAAGATTACTAACACGAAAGATGATGACTAACTTAATAAAGAAGTCCCGATATCTCATACAAAAAAGGAGGTTTTCTAAGAGACTACTTAATTAAATGACATCCAATTACACTTTAATATAACGTAAGGGAACTATCATCTGTTACTATCCTTCTCACACAGGTTTTAACCTACATTCTTCATTCTATGTTATCCTAAGTTGTACAAGATTTTTATTATAATTTAATCGGTGTCTAACTATTTGACTAATCCTTTACCTCGGTTACTTGTTTCAAGTGATAACTCTATAGAATAGAGTAATCAGTCTTCCCTCAAGTCTTATCATACTATTTTGTAAAATTTTTGAATAGATTACCTTCAACCCAGTTGACTATGTAGACAGTTACACACTTCTTCCTTGTCCTTTCTCTAATACTGAACTATAATTTTAGTTGTTTATCTAGGTGAAAGATTGTGTTTGACTAGAATGACCCGGAAACGTTAGTTAAAATTGAAGGACCTTCGACAAATTGACGATATGTTTATTCGAAATACCCTTGTTATATTAAACTTAAATATAGGTACCATTTACGTAATTTGACTTTTCGAATACACATATGGATTTTTGTTTTTTTGGTGAAGTGGTTAAATCGGGTGATTGATATGTAAAAATGATTTTTATAATGTAGGTATTCGTTAAATTGGAATATACTGATAAGTAATTTAATTGTAAATTAAAGGTAAATTAAAAGTATGTAAGTTTCACCTATAATGAGATTTGTTAACTTTTCGTGTGTACATTAAAAATTTACAAAGAGATATTTATCAATTAAACTTATTATGTCCTGATTGTTGGTTTGAACGATACGTAGCTTTTGATTGACCCTTAATCTCTTACCATATCGAGTAATACAATTTCTGTATATCAAAATTTTTATTAGTCTTTTGATAATTGAATCTTTAATACATAATAACTGTTTCACCTTTATGTTGAATACTCTACCGACCTACCGTAGTGACTGAGCTACCTACACTCAGACTCACTTGAGGCCCTCAGTCACTACCTGTCCCTCCGGACCGCACGACGCTAAGTACCCCAGCGTTTCTCAGCCTGTGCTGACACGTTGACTTGACTTGACTTGACTAGAGGATTCAGATAAGGGAACTTCCAAGACGTAGACAAAGATGTTACTAAATTTAATCCTCACTCTTTGTGAAGGTTGTACTTTTATCAAATTTACTTACTTAAAGAACTTTACTTATTTACTTAGAACTTTGTAATTCTTTATTCCAAAACTATTGAAAGTTATTGTAATTCTTTATTACTAACTATTGAAAGACATCGAACGTCATATTATAAGTACCTGTATCTCGTTATAATGTCTCAAGACACTACTCCTTTTTTAAATGTAAATTGTATATATCTAAAAGGAGTTGAATATTACTAAACAGTTGAATTCAGAGGTACTTAAGTGACATTTGACTTTTATAGTGTTGAGTTTTTACGCAAATCCCTGAAGGGACCGTCAGGTCACCAACTTTGAGACGAAGGTGATGTGTTCAAGTCAAGGACCAACCCCTTGTTTCTAGGGAGTACGATGTACCACACCGGTCTTTTATTAGATTTTTTTTAAAAAAATTACGTAAATTATGTAGATTGGATGATGTATGTGTAGTAACGAATCGGATCAGATGGAACTTATACGAGTTTTATGAATTTTATCGGATGTCCACACGTTTTAGTAGATTGTGTTTCGGATGAAATATTATCACAACTTATAGAATTTATTAAATAACTTATAACATGACTTTCTCTTTTTGTCTTACAACCAGACCCATACCTTACCAAATTCCGGTGGTTGATAATTGGGAGTACTAATGTACCAACTTATCCTCGACGCCGAGTTCCGTCGACGGGTCGTAGTACTCTGTTGTAGTACGACGTATAACGATCGGGCCCTTTTCTAGTTTTAAGTCTTAATTTTAATACCAAATATGACTTACGTATACCAAAAGTGTTGTAACATTTCAGTTTTTTAGTAATTCCAGTTTAGTAGAATTCAGTTCCTGGTAGGTATGCCCAGATGTAAACCTCCAGAAGATTGACTTTCATCGACTTTACGTGAGACTCTATTTTCCTAATAAACGTAAAAACTTTTATAATTATAACACTAGTCAAAAGTTAGTATATAACATTATTCACACGTACATACGAGTCAGGAGTTGACACAGGTTGAGAAACGCTGGGGTGCCTGACATCGGGTAGTCCGAGGAGACAAGTGCCCTAAAGGGTCCGTTCTCATTGTCTCACCCAATGGTAAAGAAAGAGGTCTCCTAGAAGGGGTGGATTCCTGACTTGAAAGTAGAGAATGTAGAGGACGTTGCCGTCCACCTAAGAAATGGTGACGTGGTGGCCCTTCGGGAGGTTTATTCGTGACTTACCGTTTATGGGTAGATGTATCTTCAAGTCACTCGGGAATAGAAGACGAGATCAGTGACAGGTTCTTGAGCAAACTGTTTTCAATTCTCTATTTACAACGAGTCCTTGTTCATATGACAGAAAATTGATATTATGTCTTGGTTGGTGATCTTGGACTGATAACCGGTCCTTGGACTTGGGACCTGGACCTTTGACCGTTCTCCGGTAAGTCGTTCTTTTCGACTTAAAGTAAAGTCGTGTTGTTATGGTTGGAGAAAAGGGTGTCAAAATGAACAATTCAACTTACTGTACAGTAAGAGCAAGGTGGTCATCCACATTTAATTTGTGTAATCACATTTAATTGAAGAGTCGTGAAGGAAACCATGGTGTTGTTTGGTGTACAATTATGATTTGCAATTTTGGTCTTCAGTCTACTCCCGACAGTCCAGGACCACCCGTGACGTTACTGACCTCGTCGGACCCGGGCTCTCCTCAGGTCTATGTAATGTCTTACTTATACCATTTTGATAAAAAAGCAATCAAATTGTTATATACAAATTGATTATGTGACGTGTTGATTTTACCTAACAAACTCCTTACTCATATCGTTAAAGTTTGCCTTTCACTCCTTGAAATCGGATAAAAACAGACTACATAAACTAGGTAAGGGTGTTTTGGACTCTGCGTGCCTTTGAACTAGAAGACACTCTTTCCATAAAAGATTATTTGATGTAAAGTAAAGGACTTAAACCGACGGTCAAAAATTTCTCGGTTTGTCAGTGTCTTACTTGTTAATCATACATGAGATATTTATGAAAATACAGGTCGTAACTAGACTTCTGAAATAACAAATTCAGATGTAACCATTTTGACATTCGTTTTTGTCTAACTGATGGAACGTAGGAGTTTATTGTGAATAGTGATATCATTTTGTGTCTTAAAACTTATGATGTTCAAACAGAACCTGATAAAAGTTATCCCAGACCAATGTTCTTGATTAAGTAATATTGTAAATTACACTAAGACCTCGTACCGAGACTTTTTATACAATCTACTTCCGAGATTAGTTTGACTAATTTTTATTTTTTGACTTATCGATCAATATACGAGATTAACTCATTTATGGTATAAACAGACGTATTACTATTCTTTAAATCGAATCTCTTTTACTCCTTCTTTATCCATGTCAACTTTTTATTTAGACTAATTTTAGTACAGGAGAAAAATAAATTAAACTTGATACAGTCTTATATTATTAATAGACTTAAAAAATTTTTATTGAGAATCTTTCACCAATTTAATCGATTACTTGACTTTTTCCCTTTGATCTGACTTCTCCGTAACTTTATTCTTTTTCACCCTTGTATTTGACGACTTGTTTCAGGTTATTATCGTCTATGATAAAAGTTTTCCTCAATAGTTTGCATGAGTCTAGAAGTGATTTAATCGAGTCTAGTGTCAGTTGAACTAGGGTTACAAGGGAAAGGGTTCTTCGACTTATCTAGTGTTTAGAGACAATTTATTTACTGAGGAATGTTGTTAGTTAAAGACTTTATTTACTTATTTAATCAAAGGGGAAAGGAATGTTAAAACGTCAACCCGTCAACAATTTTTGGGGGATCTCTTCTCTTACCGATGAGTGAAGTCATAAGAACGGACCTCTTAAGGTACCTGTCTCCTCAGACCACCCGGTGTCAGGTACACCAGAGTTTCTCAACCAGTGCTAGCTCACTGATTGTGAAATTGTGAATCTTATATTGTCTTTATTATTATATTATTGATGGACTGATAAATTGATGGACTGAATAAATTTGAATTAGTAAACTTAGTTCATTCTATACATTATGGTGAATTATTTAATAATAAATTAGGGAAGATATCAATATTTAGAGAGTTTTAAACGTATGGTTAAGTTATTAAAGTGATGTTAATGTATTGTAATCGTTAACCTTTGTAGAAAAACTAATCGATGTCGAGAATTTGAATAGATATAATAATTGTCGAAGAATATGATAGATTTATGTATGTATATTGGTAAGTCCGAATGGACTACCGAGTCAGTCATTTCTCAGACGGACGTTGCACCCTCTGGACCCAAGTTAGGGACCTAACCCTTATAGGGAACCTCCTCCCGTACCGTTGGGTGAGGTCATAAGAACGGACCTCTTAGGGGTACCTGTCTCCTCGGACCGTCCGATATTAGGTACCCCAGAAGTTCTCAACCCGTACTGACTTCGTGTCGTGTTGTGTATATTGGTAAGTCAGGAATTGTTAGGACACTTTATAGGTGCCATATATAATAATAGAAGTATAGTGACTATTTGTTGACTCCGTGTCTATCCAATTTAATGAACGAAATTTCTCCTAATATCAATTTTTAATATTAAGTAAGTTTTTTAATCCACCTCGACGACGAATAAAGGGTGATAGTTGGATATGTTTATGTAACGTGCGTACGTACGATTCAACGAAGTTAACACAGGTTGAGAAACACTGGGACACCTGAATCGGGTGGTCCGAGGAGACAGTCCCCCCTAAGAGGTCCGTTCTTATGACCTCACCCAACGGTACGGAAAGGGTCCCATAGAAGGGTTGGGTCCCTAGTTTGGACACAGGGAGTACATAGACCGTAATCATCCGTTCCAGAAATGGTGATCGCAGTGGACCCTTCGGATGTATTTATGTAATGCCATGTGAGTGTCAAAGATCTTGAGTCGCTAAAGGGTATCGTCCTGTAAACGTGTACGGAAGACGGATCTTTCGGAAGATGGTGAGACAAGGGTTATCCGTTCGACGAAGTTTGAAGACACTACACAAGAGAATTCTGCAAAGTGTTTATTACAGAGTAAAATGTTGTTGGGAAAACCTGTGTCACTCCTACTCATCAGAGTAAAAGGTCAACTCCTTCATTCTGAACTGATCCTTTGTATGTTTATTGGGCTCTGTCCCGGTCTCGTATTTAGGACCAGTGGAGAGTCGAGTCCTGAGTGTGTCATGGTGTCCGACCCTTATACCGGTATACGGTAGTTACTGACATCTTGTTCGGATGTCGAAAAACCTGGTGAAGGATGAGACCAGGGAAGACTCCAATGTTGTATTAAGTTCCGGGAAATTAGATAAATCAAAAGTTTATCTAACTTTTTAGAATGATGTACTTTTTGGATCGATCCTTTCGATCTTATTTGTGAAAGTGATTAAGGTAATCTTTAGTTAAATATAAGGAGAAAGTTTACAGGTGCAGATAACATTCGGTTCACTTTCTTATGTACACGGTATCAATGGTTCTTTATTTTAACAAAAACGTTTTGTCAGAAATTTTTGACTCTATTTTCACGAAGTGAGGATGGGACTGGTTCTCTTGGGGCAAATAAAAGGAAAAAGAGTTACTCTGAATTTAACGGTAGTTTAAATTTTCAGGAAAATCATTTGAACATATTACGTTTAGAAAGACTTCATTTATCTTTTTACGTGACCTTGACATTTAATCGTAAATCCATTATTATTAAAGACTTATTAAAAAGTCTTTGAAATAAACCAATAAAAGAGTTTTGACAAAAGATTTAATTTTTGTCTTTTCGCGTCTTATTCAAAGTATATCTCAGATAATAAGTTTTTATCGTCTCACATGACTTTTCTAGTATCTATGTCCTGAGTACAAGTCTTTTGAGCCAAACCTTAGAACCTAGTTGAATAGATGGTCAAACATGTATATCACGATCAGTGCGGTGGATTAAATAGTTGAAGAGACTTTTCTACTTTTGACGTGGACAAGATGGAAATACTGTATTAATAAAAATCCAAGTTTTCTCTTCTATTCATCCTTGTCATGAAACATAAAAATAGTAGTATTTGAGAAGAATTTAGGTAAAAGATTGTCTTAATTTATTTGGTGAAGAGTTGATTACCCTTAAAGTTTCATGATAGTTATTTAGTTTTTCACATTAAGAAAATACCGAATGTAATAGATATAGTGTTATAAGAAATTTTGTTCAAATCTATCTAGACATATATCAACTCTTCCTTTATAAGGACGGTTGTTTTCCCAGTAAACTTAGAAGGGAAAAAATAATACGATATAAAGTTTAAGGGATTTGGAAGACTGGTAAACTGAATAGTGAGTTGAGTTTGGTCCTATAAAAAATCTCATTTACCCTCGGGACAATTATCGATTCGGTCTTCTTATCTGTAATTGGTCTTGACAACTACCATTCGGTCCGTATACTCGTAACATATATTCTTCACATGATCTAAACCCTTCTCCTTAAGATAGATAGGATTTATCGGACGTTTTGGTTTAACAAAATTTCCCACTCTTCACTTAATTTTGTATTAAATTAAAGTGAAAAGTAAATATTATCAAGTATAATATTGTTCATTTTAACTTTTCATAACCGATTTTGACTTCCAGAGACTCTCGACTTAAAACTTGTATTTTGTAAAAACCTTACCATTGTTAGTTTCGAAGGAATTGGATTCTGATTGTATACCTAATTCTTTTCCTTTTTCAGTAATAAAAAATTTTTCAGATAAAAAGAGTTTGTATCAATCTTATCCCTTTTATGCCCCCACCCCCCCCCTTCAGTCGGTCACACAAACTTCTGTATCGATATTAAACACTCCGTACTTGTGTGTAATTTCCAGTGTTGATAAACGGTAGTCACGTATTTAAGTGGTCAAATGACTACCTTTTTGGTAATAAATTATACACTTAGTAATATAAAAATTCACCTGTTTCGTTACTGATAATTTACACGAACGAAAACACTTGGATAGTTCCTTACGAAATTAATTATCTGATGTTCACAATCACTAAACAAGGATGTCAAGTATCATAAAAGGTGAATGTAATGACATTTATTTATAACAAGGGTGTCGACGGTAGTACCATCGTAATAAGTGTATATATACAATATATACATATATATATAAACATAAAAATAGTAGTATTTGAAAGGTATTTATATACATATATATACACATATGTAATATGTATATATATACACACACACACATATATATAGGTGTGTGTCTTGTGACAACATATCTTACTGTGGACGACTTAATTTTATAATCAAAAAGTTCTAAGACTTTTATGTTACGTAGAATTAATACTGGAGATGTCTAGTGGGATGTCAGAATCACTAGTGAGAATTTAAGAAAACAGTAAAGACATCGTCAACTCGAGACTCCAAGAATGTTTACAGTCACAATGTTTTTCCCAGATTCCGAATAAGTTGTTTTAAAGACCTGAAATATTTAGGCATACGTCTCTATATTTTATAACGGGTTCGTCGGTGATATATCTTTGTCTACTCGACCTCCTTTTTCTGTGGGGAAAGGTAATTGTTATTTAGTGAAACGTTATGGTCTAGTATTTGTAAGAACTAGTCGGGTGGTAGTAAATTTGGATACGGTTGTCCGTTTGTGTGCCATATGACATATTCTGATAGTTCATATTTCTCTATCAAGGTTTTAACCCTTTTGATACATAAATTATTTTGAAACGGGTAACGACTACACTTTACTTCATCGATTCATGAATTTTCGTGTTTGTTGAAATTATCGAATATTACCCTTTACTTCTGCGAGATACATCGGTGTCACTATTAGTTTTATTTATTTCGAAGAAATAGTTTTATTTCAACCTTCAACCGATCTGATTACTTCGATTAAAAATATTAATCTTTCGTTTTATTAGTTTTATTATTATTATTAGTTTTGATAGTTTTATTTTTGGTACTATGACTGTAGGAGGTACTTACAATTTATATAGAAATTTTGTTAATATTTTGACGAGTTGGATTGACCTTAGAACCGTGGTAGGTGAGTTTAGTATTTTGTAAAACCGTGAACCCCGTTCTAGTGATTAACTACATATGGGGAAGGGGTTTTGTTGTGAATTATTAATGACATTTGTTGAAAATTTTTTAATTTAGTTCACAAGTAAATCCAACTGTATTTAAAACTGTCAATTGTACTAAAAGATAATACAATTATGAAGAGAGGGGAGAATAGAGAAAATAATATGAATTGGAGTAATAAAAATAGAGAGAGACAGAATAATAGAGGAAACAAAACGAGAATTTTATCAAGACTGAGATCCCTATGTCGAGTGGGGATCATAACACACAAGTACAATCTTCACGACCTGAAATAACATTTGTTAGTATTGCCCAAATTAGTGATTTAAAAAACGGACTCCTATGTCCGGAGTCACGACCCTCCCCTCCTCTTGTAATACATATCTCTCCCTCTTCTCTACCCTTTGTCGGTCGTGTTTATCGTCTTTGTCTGATACTTAGTCAAGGTAGGACTCAGTGGTCCATTTGGTACCTTGGAGTAAACAAGTAATATATACTATCAGAACCCGACAGGTTATACCATCGGTGATCAGTGTACACCGAAACTAGTGAACCTTACACCGATTGGGTTTAATTTACAGGATATTGTCATTTTCTGTGTAGTCCAAAACTTCTGAGTTTAATTACTTCTTTTAATTACATTTTCCAGAGTAACTATTTACACATGTACCTAACGTACGACTTTATTATAAAATCTGTTTGATCCAATTTGTTTTATATAATTCAATTAGAGTGGACGACACTAAATGGAAAGTTTTACACCGATAATCTTTTAAATTTTAGTATATACACCGAAATAATCTATCACAACACGATTCTGACCTCTTCCCTATCCGATGGGTGAGGTCATAAGTACTCGAAGAGACCACCGAGTCTGTCATTTCTTACGTTAACGTTACACCTTCTGCACCCAAACTAGGAACCCAACCCTTCTAAGGGACCTTCTCCAGTACCGTTGGTTGAGGACATAAGAACGGACCTCTTAGGGGTTCCTGTCTCCTCGGACCACCCGATATATCAGGGACCCCAGTGTTTCTCAACCTGTGTTGACTCGTTGATTCGTGTGTGTGTGTGTGTGTGTGTGTGTGTGTGTGTGTGTGTGTTCTGAGAGACCATTCTTGATCCTTATGACTCTTCTTATTTCTTTCGTGTCAGAGACGACAGTTCCTTGGGGAACCTCAGATCAACCCATTTTCGACACTTTTATTAATGTTATATTACAGTAATTTACGTCACTATTTTGTGTATGTTTCTCCTCATACCCTCTTACTCCTCCCGATAAATTCCTTCTTCCATCCTTCCTCGTCGTTACTCTCTGGAATATTCCATCAGAGGACCTTCGACGTGATGGACTCGATTCAGAATTTCCGATGTATCTTTATATTTCATAGACCCACCTCCAGTAAAGTCCTCTTCTCCCAATATACTCGGTTCTGTTTCTTTATCGTTCCTCGACCTTCCTCCTTATATTCGTCAGAAGGATCAACCTGCCGTAGTGGCTGAGTTACCTGCACTTAGACTCGTTTGTGGCCCTCTATCACTTCCTGTTCCTTCGGACCGCACGACGTCAGGTACCCCAGTATGTGTCAGTCTGTGTTGAATCGTTGACTTGTTGTTGTTGGACAAAATCTCCCTTTCCTACTACACCACCAATCTCCACGTTCCGATTCTCCCTGAAGAAACTGTAAAAAAATTTAACAGTTAAAAAAAATTATAAATAATAAATAAATAAACCAATACAACCCAGAATCAACGCCGTGAATTCTAGAAGTTAAGAACAACTTCGTACACCCTTGATAAAGGGACTGGTCCCTAACTTGGATCCGGGGGACGTGATGTTCGTACCTCAGAATCGGTGACCTGGTGGTCCCTTCAGGGGTCCCTAACTTAAAATTAGAAATCCATTACCCCTCAAAGACTTCCCAAAATTCGTTCCCTCACGGTTCTAGTCTTTGTTATCAACCCAAGAGACCGTCGACACACCTTTGATGTAAATCCTCGTTCTAACCTTCGTACCAGATCCATTCTTTATAGTCTCGGGTTCGATCCCGTTATTCTCACTCCTCCTTTCCTTTTGTGATCAAGTCTTGAGATACATCTTCTATTGTAGTCATCTTATGTCATTAACTGGACAGGACTAAGGTATCTTTCCCTCAACGAAAATAAGATTTCACTACCTTTCTGGAACCTTACAGAATTCGTCCCCTCACAGTACAAGACTGAATCCAAAATTTCTTAGTAAGACTGACGATAACGACTTATGTGACATTTCCCTTTTGTCACATTCATCTTTCTATCAACTAAAAAAAAAAAATTTCCTTCCGATAGCGACGTGTCCACCGAGTCAGTAGTTCTTAGGTGGACGTTATGTCCATCCAAGTTAGGGACTCAGTCCTTCTAGGGGACCTCTTCCCGTACCGTTGGGTGAGGTCCTAAGAACGGACTCTATAGGGTACCTGTCTCCTTGGACCGTCCAATATCAGGAACCCCAGTGTCTCAGTCTGTACTCAATCGTTGACTCGTACATAACGAAGTCTTTTACGAACTCAACTACCACCTCTCTGGGTCTAACCCATGTCTGTTCCACTACTCTTCGTTAACCTAATCCCAACGTTAAAGTGACGTTTTACCATAACGGATTAAGTCTCAACTCTTTTCTTTTCCTTTCAAGTCCTTCTAGTGTGAACATCTCTGAACAAATTGGTCCTCCACTTCTACAATCAACTCTCACTCATGAGACATCTCCGAACTCCTTTTGTCACTTCCAAACCTTCTGTCGTTTCCTTTGTCTTCCTTGACTTATTTCCGATGACTTATTTCTCTAATTGACCACGGGATATACTCCAGATTTTGGTACATTAAAATCACTACAGTCAGATTAGACAATACACTAAAAAGGAAGTGTTGGGAGTCGATGGGTCGATATCCTCAATTCGTCTAACATCTTACTTAGTTGTCTCAAAGTCAACATTTTGCCGAACTCAATCTACTGAGGTCCCAAAGGGACCACCGAGTAACTATTTCTTAGGTGGACATTACGTCCTTTATGTCCAACGTAGAGACCTTCTAGGGGACCTCCTCCTTTGCCGTTGGACGAGGTCATAAGAACGGACTCTTTAGGGTACCTGTCTTCTCGGACCGTCCGATGTCAGGAATCCTCAGGAACGTCTCAGTCTGTGCTGAATCGTTGACTCGTGTGTACGTCTACTGAAGTTTTAGATATCAAAGTTTTCACGTGTGAAGATTCTTAGGATCTCAAAAATTACGTACTAAAAAGAATAAAGCTAATTTACATGTATATGCTAAATTGGTGAAAGTCAAGTCAAGTCAGTGAGTCAGCACAGGCTGAGAAACGCTGGGGAAATACGTGTAATTTTTAGTTCGTAGGATTCCCGGAGATTATCCAATATGTATTTGATCCTCTCTACCCTTATGGTCTGGTGGATTGGACGGAGAATTCTTTAGACATACGTCCAGTCCTTCGTTGTCAATCTTGACGTGTACCTTCTTGTCTGACCAAGGTTTATCCTTTTCCTCATGCAGTTCCGACATATAACAGTGGGACGAATAAATTGAAGATACGTCTCATCTCATGTAGTACTCTTTACGTCCCGACCTTCTTTGTGTTCGACCTTAGTTCTAACGGCCCTCTTTATAGTTATTGGAGTCCATACGTCTACTGTGGTGGGAATACCGTCTTTCACTTTCGGAGAACTACTTTCACTTTCTCCTCTCCCTTTTTCAACCGAATTTCGAGTTGTAAGTCTTTTGCTTCTAGTACCGTAGACCAGGGTAGTGAAGTACCCTTTATCTACCCCTTTGTCACCTTTGTCACCGTCTGGAATAAAGAACCCCGAGGTTTTAGTGACGTCGACCACTAACGTCGGTACTTTAATTTTCTGCGAATGAGGAACCTTCTTTTCAATACTGGTTGGATCTATCATATAAGTTTTCGTCTCTGATGAAACGGCTGATTCCAGGCAGATCAGTTCCGATACCAAAAAGGACACCAGTACATACTTACACTCTCAACCTGACACTTCTTCCGACTCGCGGCTTCTTAACTACGAAAACTTGACACCACAACCTCTTCTGAGAACTCTCAGGGAACCTGACGTTCCTCTAGGTTGGTCAGGTAAGACTTCCTCTAGTCAGGACCCTAAAGAAACCTTCCTTACTACGATTTCGACTTTGAGGTCA
>SJYO01052267.1:374148-495138 GCA_006410555.1 Capra ibex | reverse complement strand
TTCTTCCGACTCGCGGCTTCTTAACTACGAAAACTTCACACCACAACCTCTTCTGAGAACTCTCAGGGAACCTGACGTTCCTCTAGGTTGGTCCGGTAAGACTTCCTCTAGTTGGGACCCTAAAGAAACCTTCCTTACTACGATTTCGACTTTGAGGTCATGAAACCGGTGGAGTACGCTTCTCAACTGAGTAACCTTTTCTGAGACTACGACCCTATCTAACCCCCGTCCTCCTCTTCCCCTGCTGTCTCCTACTCTAGCGACCTACCGTAGTGTCTGAGCTACCTGCACTCAGACTCATTTGAGGCCCTCTACCACTACCTGTCCCTCCGGACCGCACGACGCTAAGTACCCCAGCGTTTCTCAGCCTGTGCTGACTCGCTGACTTGACTTGACTTGACTTGACTTGACTCCTTCAATTTGAGGGTCTGGAGTTCCCCCGTCACGACCCGTACTCCAGCGATCTGAGGATTAAAGACAACGAGACCCACCTTCGTCAGACTAGCCAGAATTTTATCCATTATGTTCATAAGTAAAGGGTCCATGGGTTATTCGAACCTTTCGTAACAAGATTCAATATTTTAAACACTTTGCGTTTATGATGTTTCTCAAGTTTATAGACGAAGAGACAATTTCTTCAAAAGAGTCTCTAGAAGTTCTAAAGCATTAAATAAGGTGGTGCACCCAGAATTTCGAGGAATAACCCCCGTTTCTAGATCGCATACGGGTGACAAAGGTGGCAATTTCTCTAATAGGATTTTAAGGTATGACTCTTAGATTCCTAAAACTTACCTAAGTTTCTATGAGAGACGAATTTATTTTTCTCCTTAGGGAGTTGCCTACGGGTTAAGTAAGTATAAATGTGCCTCTAACGGAGAGACCGTCCATGACTCAATCAAAGACCACTAATTTTTTTTTCACTTGTCCTACACCAAAACTAGAATCCTTCGAATTCTCAGACCACCTCTCTGTCTTAATTTATTACTTTTGACATTATTCACAGTCATCATGTCCCACAACATTCTCCTAGATTAGTTTTTCTAAGTTTGTTCTATTTTAAACCTTTACTTACTCTCAACGAAATCGTCCCATTAATTACTTACAAGTCGTCGGGGTTGTCGTAAACGATCATACCATGTCTTTGCAGGACAATACGAGTGAGCGTTCCTCATTCGACGCTATAAGTGGGGAATTCTGACCCTTTCTTACCCTTTTAATGGAAATGTAAAATATGGATACTAAAGGATTTATGTTGAAAAAAAAAAATTTGTTGAATTGAAAAATTTCAAATACTACAATAGGAGACACAAGGAGGGTCCAGAAAATTCATAATTTCATAAATCAAATTTTCTATAACACTAAGAACAGATAAGACGAATAAAAGAAGTGGAAATAAATGTCTTAAAGACTATGATTTTTGCGAAGAAAACCTTTGGTTTTATTAATCCTTTTGTATGATTGTTAAAGTCACAAATGTTTGTTCGTGGCTGTCTTTTGCAGCTGAATTTTTCTAATAGATTGTCGTACAACAAGGTCATGTGTTACGCCTCGAAGACTAAGGCAGAGTAACGTCCAAGCAGTCTTTGGCAGAACTTGAACTCGTATTATATGTGTCGCAAATAAAACGATGTGTCGGAGCGGTGGGTCAGGACAGTGCAGCGTAGTGATCTGATATCCATTCTCGATGCACCGCCTCTCGCTGCAATCTGACTATGTACAGGGAATTGAGTTAATAGAAATTGAAAGGTAAACCATGTCCGGTGAGTTTGTACGAAAGGGTCTTTACCCGAATTCAGGCTGTGTAAACTTTACGGAGTCCTCTTGAGCTTCGAGGCGTCAGTCTTGTCGAAAGGGGCCCCATAGAGTTTTAGCGACACCGCCGGCGGTCGAGAGCCTCGGGGAAGGCTGGCGAGCCTCCGCCGCGGGGTGGAGCGGTCAGTGGCGGGTGGCACCACCCTGACGACCGGCTGGGCGAGGGACGGAGCCTCGCTGCGGAGTGTGGCGGTGCCCTCCTCCTCTTTCCCCGCACTGCAGCGCCCTTGAGGGTGCGCTGCAACGCACTGCAGTGCGCTCCAGGCCCGCCCCGCTCGCCCCAACCTTCGGGAGCCCGGGAGGGGGTCGGGCCCTTTCGCGCCCGACGGGGCTGCCCCGCCGAAGCGGCGGCGGCCAAACCATCCAAATCAGTCCCTCGCTCCTCTTTTCGTTTGCCGGCAGAGTCTGAAAGGTCAGAGTGTCGCACAGACGAAGGGTCGACCCCCGAAACCTCTTAGAGCTCCGGCAGAACATTCGACACTCATCGTCCTTAGAAGAAAGGGGGCTGGGTCTCGCGACCCAGGATCGCTGATGAAGGCCAGGCGTCAACGCCCGACTGGCTTCCGCAAACCGGGGCCCACTCCTACAGACAAACCAGTAGCCAGACTCAGCTCCTCACCCGACCCCGTCCGGATCTGAGTCGCCCTCCATCTGGACTCGCGACTGCCCCATGGCGAGCCACGTCAAGAACCCAGAGGAGTGGTCGACTCTCGAACCGACGGCCGCGCTCGGGCGGGGCGCGTACGCAGCTGGACGCGGGCCCAGCGGGGCGCGCCAGACCCGCGGTCAGGCCAGCTAACGAAGTTACTCCCGCCGGGTGGTCGAGCTTGGCGCCCTCTTCGCCGACTACCGATTCCCACGACCCTACCCTCTGAGACCTAGAGACGAGACGGGCGCTCTCCTGCTGAGTCTCAGGGACAAGTCACACAAGTCTTGGGAACACACTGGGCTCCGAGCCGAGAATGGAGTGGACACATTCGTATACGCACTACACTGTCCTTTCTTTAGAGAACTCGTGCAATTCACACCACCAAATACTAAATGTGGCGTCGTCCTACGCATCTTTACACGATTTACTAACGGCTGGAAAGTCGGGTCTTACGTTGAACTCTCCTTTCTACGTGTAAAGACTCTTTAACTTCCCGTTGCAGCACGGTTATTTATTGCCAAGTTATAGTTTTCTCTACGGTCGTTATTCACGATTCGAACGTTTGATCTCACCTCTCCCAAAACACTAGGTCTGAAACGTCCAAATCATAACTATGTAACAATACACGCCCCCCCGCCCCCCCTTTGGTGGAAAAATGATAGAGACTTCTATCTATATAAATAATTTCCTTCAAATAAAATGTGATAACCGAAATTTGGTAAATTATGATTTTATATGTTAAAATTTAACAAGTAATTTCATTGTTTATAACTAAACTTGAAAAATAATTATCTTCATTAATCGAATGAAAAAAAAAAAAAAAAAAAAACCGAAGAATCTTCATAAAATCTTAAGTGACTGTAGTGTTGAACTCAAGGTCGGTACTACATCGGAGTATCACACTGGAACCCGTTCCGTAAATTAGAGAATTTGAACAGAAGAAGTTGAGATTTTACTTTAATCATTATCGCCGATAAAGTACGTCAACGAGACTGCTAATCTACTTTTCTCTTATCTTTTACCGTGTGAGGTACCATATACGACAACGACGACGATTCAGCGAAGTCAGCACAGGCTGAGTCACGCTGGGGTATCTGCCGTCGGGTGGTCCGAGGGGGCAGGAGCCCTAAGAGGTCCGCTCTTATGACCTCACCCAACGGTAAATGAAGAGGTTACCATATATCACTTGCGAATTATTTACCACCGAATATAACTGCTATCTTCTCTGGGTAACGAAATAGAAAATCTTGTCCGGAGAAACTTCTATTTCGACATAATTAAGTTGCGTGGGTGAAAATTTTTGAAATAATATATTTATTATATCATTACGTAATGATATCATATCATTATAAACATTATGAATTATACTACATATAACACATTTATTATTATTATATTATGTGTGATCTCTTTGTGATCTTAATACTTTGGAAGTATATGGATAGACCAACGGGTCGAAGTTATTAATACTGTCAAGTTGGGAAGAACTAAATAGACAGGTGGGTTGTAAATAAATAAAAGTGACCTCATAAAATTGTGTTCAGGGTCACTTGGTAGTCAAATGGATATCTCTGGTGTCATAAATAGTGAAATTATCTATTTCTTTCCCGAAAGAAAAATTGTACTAGTAGAATAATAGTATTTGTTCTTTTAATTTTTTCATTGTAGATTTTAGATCATGAACAAGTAAAAGTGATAGAAATTTTTCACATCAATGCTAAAACCTTTCCGAATTATTTACATAAAAATAAAGAAATCACGAAATATCAAATGGTTCACTGAGACGTGTATATAACGAGGGAAACCTTTACCGGTAACGAATAGAATCGGAGAAGTAGTCTCTGTTCTTTATCGTTCTCTGTGAATTTAGATAAACCCATGAACAATCGTTACCATTCCGTAACCGATTCCTCGGTCTACACTCCAAATTATCTGAACAATTAGTAAATTAAAAAAAATCATCATTGATCAATTACCAAAGTCACATTCTTGTGTATGATTTTATAAATAATTAAGTGAACTTGAAGGATTATCGGAAACCGAAGGAAGTCCCCAATGTGTTTATTACTAGGAAGTGAAAATGAGACTCTCCGTGTTTTATTGAAAAGGGATCAACGAAATAATAATCAACAAAGACAGAGGTATCTAGAAACGACACAAAGAACAAGTGCCTAAAGAGAATACTTTTTCGACAAGTTTATGAACGTAATACAGTCAGTAGAAAGAACGAGAAAATGTTACATACACACACAGATCTACACTTACGGATTCAGTTCTTATGAAGTCTTACGAAATGTCAAAAACCAAGTTTTACAACATAAGGGATAGTCGAGTCTTCAAATTTTTCGTTATTTAAGAAATTCTTACCAGTTAACCAAGACTGGTACTTACTAATGTTTGGAGAGATACATTCTCAGGAAAGTTATATTGTGTTACATCCATTAAAGAAGGAAAAACCGTTTTATTCTTTTTTAAGTGGACTTTTTTTACACACACTGAATTCCGGTCTATTGACTTTAACCCTGAAAAGAGAGGTATTAGTAGAAAAAAAGGATTGAAGACGGAGGAGTTTAAGATTTCACTAACTAGTATCCAATTCTTTCTTTTGAACTCATATCGACCCGACTCGAACTTCAGTAGGACAAAAGTTTAATGTATTTCTATTTACATCTTAAGTAAATACAACATTGGACAACAAAGTCTATAAAGTTGACCGATTTCCGTTGAAGTCTGAATATATTACATTGTCTTTTCCAGTCCTTTGTAATTGGTCATCTTCGCACCTCGTATAATTCGTTCTACTTGGAGAGTCCTTCGTCAACACCTTCGGGATCAAGACGTCTACATAGATTACTAAAGTTCCTAGAAACCTGTTTTGACTTCCTCATAGTACTATTCCTTCATGTTCCATTAAAAAAAAGAATTTATGGATATCGTAATAAGACGACTCTGGATCATCATTATTGATCAGACACACTGTCAAGTTTCTAGAGGAAGAATTCCCTGGAAATGACAAGATTAAAACCCCCTAAGTATAAGTACCGACTCAACAACGAAAGACTGATGTCTATCATGGTATCCGACATCGAGAACGTGTTGAACATCATGAACACAATTACACATACCGCACCACCTTCCGCGTATCTTTACCAACTAACTTGTAGAAATAAACTTAAGACTAAAGTAAATAGATGTACGAGACACTAGAGTCGGTTCAATATATTGACGATGTCAATTAAAAGAAGACACTTAAATAAATGTCCTAAAAAAAATATGTGAAGAATTCAAGTTGTTTGGAACTCTTAAACAAAGAGTCACGAACCCAAACGGTGGTTCGGGACACTAGGTTTTTATTTATCGTCAAACGGAAGTCTCTCGGACGTAAAACCATCTCTCTTTCAGTATACTTGTCTATTAATGTCACATTATTCTTGATTTTGTAAATATACTTTACATCACTCGAATGCCTGCTAACTCGACAACACCAACCTATTCATATATTTATAATATACACTAACAATTTTACATGATACTTTCGACTAGAGCAAACTATAATTTGGAATCATATGGATAGATTAAGACACTGAAATTACATTATGTAAACAGGGTACACACCTTTACGAAACAAGATGTACAAAAAGAACTAATGCACAACGGTGGCATCCAAACGATTATGTCACGAAACATTCAGTGTATCGAAAAAGAAAAAAATTGACTTCATATAAATTAAATGTCAACACAACAAAATTCACATGTCGTGTCACTAAGTCAATATGCATTTATACATAAGAAAAAGTCCAAGAAAGGGTAATATCAAATAATATTTTACAATGAGTGGACACGATGTGTCATCCAGGAACAACAAATGGACAAATATCATATATATCATTACACATACACAATTAGGACTTGACAATTAAATAGAGTGGGGTAGGTAGGGGAAACCATTGGTATTCCAACAATAAACACAGACACTGACAGAAAGACAAAACATAGATATAGTAAAAAAAATCTAAGTTTATATTCACTATACTATAAACAGGAAAAGACTGAATAAAGTGAATTATACTATGAGAGATCCAGGTAGGTACAACGACGTTTACCGTGACAAACTAAGAAAAAAATATTGACTCATTATAAAGTAACATATAGACATGGTGTAGTAGAAATTGGTAAGTAGACAGTCACTTGTGATCTACGAAGGTATAGAACTCATAACATTTATCACGACGACACTTGTAACCCTACATACATAGAAAAGTTTAATCAAAAGAGGACGACATACGGGTCCTCAACCTAACGTCCTAGTATACTATTGAGAAAAAAATCAAAAAATTCTTTTGAGGTATGAGAAAAATAAAGGGATTACTAATCATTACAACAGAAAAGTACGAATAACCGATATAATAGAAAAGGACAAATAACCGATAAACACATGTAAACTTTTTTACAGACAAGTTTAAAAAACGGATGAAAAATTAGTCTAACCCAAAAAAACATCAACTCAACATCTTCAAGAAACATATAAAACCTATAATTAGAGAATAGACTACACACTAAACGTTTATAAAAGACGGTAAGACACTCAACGAAGAAGTGAGACAGTTAGTACAGGACACTATGTGTCTTCAAAATTGAAAACCATCTCAGATTTAATAGATGAAAAAAATAAACAACGGATATGAAAACAAGGTTCTTTAGTAACGGTTTAGGTAACGGTAATTCGAAAAGGGAACACAAAAGAAGATTCTCAAAATGTCAAAATCGAAAATACAGATCCAGGAACTAGGTAAACTCAATTCCAAACATAAATCACATTACATTCTCAGATTGAAGGAAGAAAACGAACACTTATACAGTGAACGGGTCGTGGTACACAACTTTTCTGACAGGAAAGGAGAAACTTACCAAAACCTTGGGAAGAGTTTTTGGTAAAGTAGTATAGACGTTCTCAAATAAAGACCCAACATAAGATTAACCAGATATACAGATAGGAATACGGTCATGGTGTAACAAGATTAATAACATCGAAAAATAAAACAAAACTTCAGTTCTTTATACACCACAGGTCGGAACAAGAAAAAGTTCTAACAACACCAATAAACCTCAGGGAACTCTAAAGTATACTTAAAATCCTGTCTAAAAAGATCAAGACGTTTTTTTTAGTAACCCTAAAGTTATGTCTAATGTAACATAGACATCTAGTGTAACTCATCACAACTGTAGAATTGTTACAATTCAGAAGACAAGGTGTTTGTATTCTACAGAATGGAAAAATTTTAAAGAAGATCGTTACAAAATATCAAAAGTAGTATGTTCAGAGTAGAGGAATCAATTCGAATAAGGAATTAAAACATAACCTACGAAAACCTACGATGGCATTTACCTTAAAAGAACTAGTGGAAAAGTTTAACGAGTAACAATTATATTTCTTTGTGGTGACTACAAAAAATAATAATAATGAAAAAATGAAATGTTATAACATAAACAAAACGGTATGTAGTTGTACTTAGGTGGTACCCACATGTGCACAAGGGTTAGGACTTGTGGGGAGGGTGGAGGGAGGGACATGGTAGGGAGACCCAGTAGGGTCACGTGGTCGGGGTTCGTAGGACATAGGACGTAGCTTGGACCTGACCGTCAAGCAAAGAGTATACTTTAATATGTACAAAGTTACGGTAAGAGGGTTTAGTAGGGTGGGAGAGGGAGAGGGTGTCTCAGGTTTTCAGACAAGATATGAAGACACAGAGAAAACGACAGAACGTATGTCCCAATAGCAATGGTAGAAAGATTTAAGGTATATATACGTAATCATATGACATAACCACAAAAAGAAAGACCGAATGAAGGGAGACATATTAGCCGAGGTCAAAGAGGTAACACATATACATGGTGTCGAAAGAATAGGTAAGTAGACGACTACCTGTAAATCCAACGAGGTACAGGACCGACAACATTTGTCACGACACTACTTGTAACCCCATGTACACAGAGAAAGTTAAGACCAAAGGAACCCACACATACGGGTCGTCACCCTAACGACCCAGCATTCCGTCAAGATAAAGGTCAAAAATTTCCTTAGAGGTGTGACAAGAGGTATCACCGACATGATCAAACGTAAGGGTGGTTGTCACATTCTCCCAAGGGAAAAGAGGTGTGGGAGAGGTCGTAAATAACGAACATCTGAAAACCTAGCATCGGTAAGACTGACCGTACTTTACCATGGAGTAACACCAAAACTAAACGTAAAGAGACTATTACTCACTACAACTCGTAGAAAAGTACTACATACAGAAGGAACCTCTTTACAGACAAATCAAGAAACCGGGTAAAAGACCAACCCAACAAAGAAAAAGACTTTAACTCGATGTCCTCAACGAACATATAAAAATTCTAATCAACAAACAGTCAACGAAGTAAACGATAATAAAAGAGGGTAAGACTTCCGACAGAAAAGTGGAACGAATATCAAAGAAACAACACGTCTTCGAAAATTCAAATTAATCCAGGGTAAACAAATAAAAACGAAAATAAAGGTTATAAGACCCTCCACCCAGTATCTCCTAGGACGACACTAAATACAGCCTCTCACAAAACGGATACAAGAGGAGATCCTCAAAATATCAAAGACCAGAATTTAAATCTAGAAATTAGGTAAAACTCAAATAAAAACACATACCATAATCTTTCACTAGATCAAAGTAAGAAAATGTTCACCAACTGGTCAAAAGGGTCGTGGTGAACAATCTCTAATAGAAATTAGGTAACATATAAGTACGGAGGAAACAGTTTCTATTCCACGGGTATCCACACACCTAAATAGAGACCCGAAAGATAAAACAAGGTAACTAGATATAAAGACAGAAACACGGTCATGGTATGACAGAACTACTAACACCGAAACATCATCTCGGACTTCAGTCCGTCCAACTAAGGAGGTCAAGGTAAGAAGAAAGAGTTCTAACGAAACCGATAAGTTCCAAAAAACATAAAGGTATGTTTAACACTTTAATAAACAAGATCGAGACACTTTTTATGACGACCATCGAACTATCCCTAACGTAACTTAGATATCTAACGAAACCCATCATATGAGTAAAAGTGATATAACTAAGAAGGTTAGGTACTTGTACTATATAAAGAGGTAGACAACGACAGGAGAAACTAAAGAAAGTGGTCACAAAATATCAAAAGATATATATCCCCAAATCAAAGAAATCCATCTACAAAAGGATTCATAAAAAAAGAAAAACAACGTTACCACTTACCTTAACAAAGGAATTAAAGAAAAAGATAAAAGAGTAATAATCACATATCCTTACGTTCCCTAAAGACACACAACTAAAATATAGGACGTTGAAATGACATAAGTAACTAATCGAGATCATTAAAAGACCACCTCAGAAATCCCAAAAGATACATCTCCTAGTACAGTAGACGTTTGTCACTCTCAAAATGAAGAAGAAAAGGTTAAACCTAAGGAAAATAAAGAAAAAGACGAGACTAACGACACCGGTTTTGAAGGTCTTGATACAACTTATCGTCACCACTTTCACCCGTGGGAAAAGAACAAGGACTGAAATTCCCTTTACGAAAGTCAAAAAGTGGTAACTTCTATTACAAACGACACCCAAACAGTATATATCGAAAATAATACAACTCCATACAAGGAAGATAAGGACGAAAGACCTCTCAAAAATAGTATTTACCTACAACTTAAAAGAGTTTCCAAAAGAGACGTAGATAACTCTATTAGTATACCGAAAACAAAAAGTTAAATAATTACATTGTGGTGACTAAAAACACACAACTGAAACATAGGATGTTGAAATGATTTTGATAAAGAATTAACATCAAAAATTTAAGCACCGACTCCATTTGTAATTTTTGAGAAATTAAAATAATACTTTCCAACCTAAAAGTTATGTAGAGGGTCTAGTGAACGTATGAAATGACGAGACAATACGAGTAAGAAACTATTTAATAAGACAAGACACAAAGGAAATTTCGAGAGAAAGTCGTATAATCCTAACGACTACATCAGAACCATGTAATCACAAGTAAATCTTTATGCCCATAGTCACCTCAATGAGAACAAACACAAAAAAAAATAATAATAAATTTGAAAAAAAGATTTTAACAGTTTCATGTTTTATTTGTCATTTTTAAATCGGGACAGGAGGGGTGTGTGATTTCCATTGGTGAAAAATAATGGAAAACACAATAAAAGATAAAAAAATTAAACTTAAAATTCTGATTAAAATCCTTTATAATGGGTGAATGTCTTCATTTCTGTTAACATATTTCTTGAGGACGAATGGGTAGTGAGTCGAAGTCGGTTGTACCGGTCAGAAATCGGTATAAGGTAAACGTAGAAATAGGGAGAAGATGAGTTAATACAACTTCAAAGACTGTATTAAAGTATATATTTGTAAAGTCATATAAGGTCAGTACAAGTTGAAATGGGTCAATGGATTTTACAGACAAATATCAATCAAACAAGATTAGACATAGATTTTGTATAGAGGTACAACATAAAATAATTGTATAGATGACTTTTCATATCAAAATTAAATATAAAGGGAATACTCACTTTAATTCGTAGAAACGAATGTAAACTCCCACCAAACGTAAAGAAAAATTCTTGACAAATATATGGACTAATAACCTAACAACCGGAGAAGGGATAGTTAACTATCCTCGATAAATATAGACTCCGTACAATAACTGAAGTTTATAAATTTTTAAATCTTTAAGTTTAAACAACAATTACTATTTCTAGACTAAAATTTCACTGATACGAACACCAGTATACAGGTCCCTGTTTATACTCATAAAATGTAATTAAGATGAGAAGTGAACTGATGTGATAAAAGGGGGTCTTTTATATCACACTTTATAACTCCTTCCTAAGACTTAAAATCATGACTGAACGATAAGCTGATACGAACACCAGTATACAGGTCCCTGTTTATACTCATAAAATGTAATTAAGATGAGAAGTGAACTGATGTGATAAAAGGGGGTCTTTTATATCACACTTTATAACTCCTTCCTAAGACTTAAAATCATGACTGAACGATAAGTAAGTCACTCATCAATGACTTAATACATGACCCTTAGTATCGTCAACGACTGTTATATTGGTACTTCTTCTATGTCACCCAAACCCCTCGTAACATAATTAAAGAGGAATCCTTTTATGATTATGTCATATTAATATATTACTTCACTATTGTTTTTATTCGGTTTATGTTCTATCAGACAGAACCAATGTGATTATTATTGTTACTTTAGTCGACGTACTCGAAAATTTAGACGTTTCCTTATTGTAGAGGGTTGAAGACAACTTCTCATCGAAATAGAAGGAGAACCAAATATTATGACACTGGGGTGGTACGTTCAAATGGACATCCTTGTTGAACTTCAAATTTGATAATATCCTCGTCATGTGATATATTTTCGAATAAGAAACACTGGACCTCCATTTTGTTTGTATCATAGAGGTTTACTAAATTTATCCTGGTCTATATGAACTCAAAAATAATTTGTAAACTATATCTTAATCGTAAGACGGTAGAAGTTCTTATTCCAATTTAAGAAATAGGAAGTTTATTAATGAAAGACAAAATATTGACGAAAAATTCTAGTAATTTTAAAATAGTATGTCTCAGGTATAGAATGAGTAGAAAGATGAACATAAAGGTATCCATTTTCACGAACCGTGCATCATTCTTTAATCATTTACCATAGACTTACTTAACGTATCAAATATAGACGTAGTTACCTCGTAAAAGAACTTGTATTCAAAAGTTTTAGGATATTCTCTTAAGGAACCAAGAGGTCACCAACCCTGAGTCTCGAACGTGACGGCACCGGACCCAAATCAGGGGCCAGTCCCTTGATTCTAAGGTGTTCGGACACCGTACCGGTTTGTTTTAAAGGTATTCTATTACTTTTATAATTTTAAAAAAACAGAGACTTTGGGACTTTATGAAATGATGAGTAAATGAAATTTAAAAAATAAAAAGCCACTATGACATTTTCGTAGTAAAACATTCTTACTGTCAACAGATAAGAAAAGATCAAAATTCTCTTTACGTACATCGAATAACATAAGAACACTAGATACATGTATGACAAAATACACACTGAACAAAAACGACAATAATAATTGGTTTGACGAACAAAAAGTACACCGTGTATTAGTAGTGGTGAAATCTTAAAAATACGTATGGGTAAATTTTGACCCTGTCAAAATAAAAAATCCGAGTATTGTCCCTATTTTATAAACAATCTAAAGAAGTACAAAGAACCACAAAGTCCAAGAAGTCCTTTGACACAATTATAGACACAAAAATACTTAGTAAACTATATGTACTATATAGTTTGTAGATCGTAACCTATATACAAACTCAACTCTCTCCTATTGAAGACCGTGTAAAATTATATAACTAATCCGTTGAAAATGGTTAAAGCTTTAATGAATTTCTAAGAATTTCTAAAATTTACTAGTTCGTGATAAAAATTTTTTAATCATAAACCCGAAGGGACCACCGAGTCTACCGTTTCTTAGGTGAACGTTACACCCTCTGGACCCAAGTTAGGGACCTAACCCTGCTAGGGGACCTTTTCCCGTACCGTTGGGTAAGATCATAAGAACGGACCTCTTAGGGTACCTGTCTCCTGGGACCGTCCGACGACACGTACCACAGTGTTTCTCAGTCTGTACTGACTCACTGATTCGTGTGTATACAATAAATTTTTATAAAACCACCCCGGACCGTTTAAACGACTTTCCTTCTGAGAACTGTCAGGGAACAGTCACACAAGGTGTATCAAGGTATATTTTAGTCCAGGATACTGAGAATAATATTGTAGTTTCTGTAAGGACTTCCTATGAAATAAAAAAACAAACTTTCATCTCCTAGGTAAACCTCTTTGGTCGCATTCTCCGGTGAACTTTCTGTAGTTTGTACCTGAACAGGTCTGAAGCGTCCAAAATTTCATATATGTCCTTAGTTTTAACTGAGTAATGAAGATTTGGAAGTACAGGTCCAATTTTTTTTTACCTTTTCAATAATTACATTATGAACTCAATGTATTAAAAAAAATCTATACGTATGCTTGAATTTATGTAAACTTACGTCCCCACCAAACAAAAAAAAAAAAATGTAAAATTTTAGGGACAGTCATAGACCAAATAATAAAATTTTCGTGTTCAATATTCTACCTTAAATCTTATAAAAAGTCTCACGATGGTAAAATTATCAAAAAACAGGTACGATGTAAGACAGTAGTTGTAGAGTATTATAAAAGACATAGACCATTTATACCATTAGTCAAAGTATCTTTCACTCCGTCTAAACACTCCTGTCTTCACCTAGGGAAACTTCTTTGCCTTTCATGCCTCCGAGATTATACTGTCCTATTTATGCAGAACTAAGTGAAAACCTAACGAGGTAAATAAAAGGGTACAAAGTAGTTTTTAAGGTTTTTCGATTTTAAGCACAATTCTGATGTGTTTAATCGTTACTTTCCTTACTGTTCATTAAAACCAGGTATTGTAGTCACAGGACAAGTAATAATACTTTTCGATCAGTAGTCCTTTTACGTTTAGTTTCCCCGTTACTCTGTAGTGGTGTATGTACAGTCTTACTGAATAGTATTTCTTGTGTTGTTTACAACCACTCCTGCATCTCTTTTCCCTCGACAGTGTGTGACAATCACCCTGATATTTAGTCACGTCGATGACACCTTTTGTCATACTTCCACAGAGTTTTTAAACTTTCATCACGATGGTACACTGGGTCGGTAAAGTAAGGACCCACATATAAACTTTTATTTTTGTGATTAAACCTTTCCATTTACGTGTGGTCACAAGTGTCGTCACAATAAATGGTAGCGGTTCTATGTCTTTGTTACCTTCATAGGTAGTCGTCTACTTACCTAATTCTACACACATTTATGTGTGTGTGTGTGTCATCTTATAACGAGTCGGTACTTTTCTTACTTTGCAACGGTAAACGTCATTGTACCTAAACGAATCTCCTATAATACGGTTCACTCTCTTCAGTCTGTCTCCCTCCGTTTATGACATACCATAGTGCAGATACACCTTAGATTTTGTAATTTGTTTACTCACTTATACTGTTTTTTTCTACGTCTGGGTGTCTATATTTCTTGTTTAATCACCAATGGTCACCCCTCTCCATTCTCCCCCAGTTATATTCTATTCCCTAATTCTCCATATTTGATAATCCATATTTTATTCGATGTTCACAAATAACATGTTGTGTACTTTATGTCGGTTATATAATATCATTGATATTTACCTCATATTAGAAATTTTCAACCCTTAGTGGTTAATATGTGGACATTGTTGTTGTTTCTTGTATTATAACATGTAGTTGATATTAAGTCAAATTTTTTCTTATGACAGTAATTGACAGTGTACATAATAAAAGGTAAACATAATTGTATTTAAGTTATTTTAGACGTTTTTTAATTAAATGGGTAAAACTATATTAATTTAGAATTCTCATTTGATTCGTGTGGAATTTTCACCGACGTAAAATATTTCTGTTTACAGAAATGAAACCTCAACTTTAACTAATCCGTCAATGGCTTTATGATTATCATTACAAAAACCATCTTCAAATTAATAAATTCGATATACATTTCGGTGATAAACAGTTCTTTTTATAATAATCTGAATGTTAAATAGTAAGTTTTGGTATTTATTAAACAAAATGTCACTGTCATATATGTATTTACCAAGACCCATCGTTTGTTTTTACTCATATTTAATTCTAACGTTACTGAAACAAATACTGTTCAACTTAAGAACGGAATAAAGACTTAAGAATGAATTTAAACAAAGAAGACAATACACTCATGTGTACACCCGGGAATTAACAAAGCAAAACAGGTTTTAAGCACATGTGCACCCATAACCGGCATGTCACGAAAACCAGAAACTCGTGACAAAAGAGTAATCCACAGAGTCCAAAGGTCACAATTGTTAAGGTTTATGAAAAAACTTGTCTGACGGACAAGTATGTCCTCGACGGAACAGCATATCGGAGTAAGGAAGGCTACCCACACCTCGTCCTAATTTCGTGTGAAATATCCCCAAGATTAACACCTACGGATTAACTGAACTACTTATCGTTTACGATTTTAAGTTTGTGTGTATGTATGTGTATGTTTGTATTTGGACGAAGTCCCGACCAGACGTACTGTCTTGTTTACGGAGCGTCCACAACTTACGAATATTCTATTTTCTCATCAGAAAGGTACAAAGGGTTCTTAAAAGAAAACTTCAAAAATTCCTAAAAGATAGAGTAACAAGGAAAAGTATTTTACCAAGTATCGTTATTAGGTAAAGTAGAACCCACGATGAAAAGTGAAGATTTCCGTCTGGGCTCAAAATCTTCAGTCGGTTTTAATTTAAAAGTGTGTGAAACCCCTCCCATCTTCTTTCACCTTTTGACGACTGAGATCAGAAACCGGATCACCCCAGTGTTCAAGAAAAGAATTAAGAAGTTTTTACTCAATTCCGAAATGATTCATGAAATTTTCAGAAGACTCATCAGTAGTAGTGGACTTTTTCTCCTTTAGAAGGGGTCGATCCCTTGATTGATCTGTTTACCTCTTCTGAAAAACTTTTAGTTTTCTAGTATGGTCAAAAATAAAAATTGTAATTTTGTAAAAAGGAAAATAATATTACGAAATGTAAAAGTGTCATAAGGTTGAGAGAGTTATGAAAAGGTATTTAAAAGAAATAAAACTTGAATAATATCTAAGTGTGACATACATATGAAAATGGGTCAAATGGGGTCACCATTATTGTAGAACATACCCGAAGGACACACCGAGTCACCATTTTTTAGGTGGACGTTACGTCCTCTACGTTCTTTGTACCAAGGTAGGGACCCAGTCCTTCTATGGGACCTCATCCTTTACCGTTGGGTGAGCGTATAGAACGGACCTTTCAGGGTACCTGTCTCCTCGGACCGTCCGATGTCAGGTACTCTACCGTTTCTCAGTCTGTACTGACTCGTGTCGTGTCATCGTATCCTTCATCAAAATATAAAGCAATAGACTGAGTTTTAATTTTTATGTATATTGTGTACATTATGTATAGAACTTGATCTATGTCATCACGGAAAACAATTCATGGAACAGTCGTCAACACAAGGATCAGGTCCTGAAGGACTGTGTTAGACAAAATTAGGGTCTTCTAAACTCGGATATATTCGTCATAACGACAATCGTTTTATGTATCCAATACGGTCTTGTATTTGGAAGTAAGTATTACTTGTAGATTAATATACGAACGAGTACGATAATCCTTCATTGAAATCTACCTCTTTTAAAGTAAGATAAACCGACAGTATGTTATCTGAGCCTCGTTGTTACAACGTCTATAAAAAACTGAATTCCCACGCTCATTCCCTTCATATAAGAAGTCTGATTACCCTGAACCGAGTAACAAGTCTCTGGTCTGAGTTCACTAAATTATCACACAGTAATCTCAGTATTTCTTTGAATCTAATTGACGAAATCTTCACTATTTTACATATTTATTTTATGACACCCCAAAAAAAAGAGAAAAAGTCCAAATGTTCACTTTCATTGGTTTGACTTTTTCCTTGCTTAAAACATTCATAGTCATATATATTATGACCACAGAATAAATATTCCATTGACTATAACTACAGGATAAACTGGATGAATCACACCTGGAACATATCAACTGTCGTTCAATGAGTTTTAAGATTTCCTTTTTCTTATTATTAAATAGTTATTAATATTCATTATTCTCATATCGAAATCCATAACAAAATTATATAAATATAAAATTATATTAAAATTATATATTAGAAAAAGGAATATGAATAATTCTACCTTTGACTAGACATATAGTAAAACTAGACAATTACCGTAAAAAAAAGAGTGGATACCAATTATGGACATTAAATTCTATGATGTTCTACCCCTCGTCTTATTAACACCCTAAAGATTGAGTATTCTTTACCTTTGATTTACCTATAAAACTCTGGGGAAAATTGATCAAACTTTAAGGGTCGTCAAGGGGACTTAACAAAACCAATAATTGGGGTCTTAGTCTGGACTAAAAGATTCAGTCCTCGTCTAAAATGAGGACAAAAAAGTCTTACAGATGTAAGTCTTTAGACTCTGTCTACCGGATCATCTTATAATAATAAGTACTGTTTTAAATTGTAGTAACACTGATTATTATAATATGAACAAGATGTTATATATATGGTCATCCAGAGTAAAGAAAGTATAAGGACTTAGAAGGTTCCGAAATTGGTCTTCGACCTCAATGGTTGACGAGTAGTTTTGTACGGAGTGATAAAAAAGATAATATTAGACTTTAACCTTTAACACTTCAAAAGGTAATGTTGATCTTTCACTACAAACCTTCTACTGAATCTATGTCTTTATACTTTAGTATTTAAAAATTTTCAAAAAAAAATTCTTATTAAAATACTAAGAATTAATCACCGTGAAAATTTATCAAACGTACAACTTTCAGTTGTACAAGGATGGAATTTCTACAGTAAAATTTGAAAATTTAAAGTCCTACACATAGAATAATCAATCCTATATAAAAAATATGTTCTCCATAAAGAGGTGTACAGATTGGTTTGTTGGTGTACTTTTTGGAATTTAAACATTTACTGACAACTTATAATGAAAGAGTTTTCAGTGGATATTGTAAAGATTTAGATACGAAATGAAGTGACATACAAAGTGTCAGTAAACTAGAATCGTCGGAAAATTATATATAACACTAATGAGACACAGAACGGATGGAGTCCATCGAACCCCAATGTGTAAAACCTTCGTACCCATTCATTCATTTAGGGAGACTCATTAGTCTCTTCATTTTCCTACGAAGTAAAAAGTCCGATCCAGTAACGAAACACCCTGGTCCTTGAACCTAAATAGACACAATGGTATGGAGGGAATGGTTCATATAAAACGTCATCTGGTGGTACCATGTCATTGTTCTAGAGACCAGAGGTATAACAATCTTGTCGAAATAAACATTTTATAGAGTCAGGAATCCTTAAGGGTGGACCCTCTTCGTCAATCTTTTCTTTAGTTATTGATATGATATAAACAGATAGTACATTAACGAATCCGGACACAAGATTACAATTCAACAGAGACATGTATCGATTACGAAGAGAAAATGTGTTTAAGTAAATGTTTTACTATGTACATCTTTACAACTGACAACTTAAAAACGACTTCCGAAGGTTTTATCCTAGTCATTTTTGGATCACGACGAAGACTTAATTTATATAAAAGTTCTTCATAACCTTCAAAAAATTAATGATCAAAGTCGATAGACAATGAAGGTTTTAAATCATATATATGTATACGATAGTCTTGTTATAAACAATATATCGTCCTTTGGTGAGAATCTACATGACCAAACAGTAAGTTATAGTTTATAAGTTGGTTATAAATTCTGTATGGGAGTAACCATAGACTGTAAAACTGAATCAACAAAACGGGTACACAAAAAACGAGTATGATGTAAGTAATCGTTAAAACTATGGTAGTATACCTGTAGAGGAAAAAACAGTGGAAATAAACTAAACTATAAAAACTGGGAACTCTCCAGAACCCCTTCCACAAACTTGGTGAGATAATATAACATAAAAGTCGAAGGTGTAGTGTGTCTTAGGGTTAAGTCAAAGATTACCCAAAAGTATTTTATTTACGTATAAAATATATACACCAAAAAATAAAAGACTTCACATTACTGTCTCCCCATTTTATACCGTGTCGGAACCTTTTATTGATCTATCAGATGGTCTTCTTTTAAAATCTACAGAAACAAAAAAGGACTGGTATAGTTTATCTTGAATAATTTATCTTGAATGATAAACGGTCGTGACAAGACGTACGAAATATAAGTAATGATGAATGAGTCAGGAACGTTTACGGAATACTCCATCTATGATTACATAGGTGTAAAAACCCTCATGTCTCTCAAATCTAATGAACGTGGTCCAGTGTCTCAACCATGGACCGTCGACTCTAAGTTTAGATCCTCCGTAGTCTTATCCCAACCAAACGTAGATGAAGTGTCATCTGGGACCGAATTTTCATTATAGTCCATTTTCAAATTCGTTGTGTTTTGAAGCATTTTTGTGTTTCATAGTTAGGGAGTATCAACCTTATCTTCGTTATATTCATTTCAATGGACGATAAATATAACTATTTATATATATTTTATTATTTTTATTGGTCATTCACATGTCAAATTATCGTCAAAACTGATACAACTCAGTCACCACCGTAGTCTTAAGTGAGACACAAGGTCGTAACACATTACTTATGGACTACGAATCCTTCTATGAAGATATCTTGTATTTTTATGACGTCTCGTTTAAGATCATATTAAACTAGAGACCAATTGTTTTATAAGTTTAGAGTGGAAAATACAAACAAAACTATGTTGTCTAAGTATTATACATTCACCACCCTAGTACGAAACCTCAAGAATTACTGTCTTGTCAGAACAATTCTCACAAAAAGGGAATTTTTCCTTTTTTTGTTGAATGACGAACTGAAAGTCTCTACGTGTTTCTGATCTTCTTAAGAAGTGGTTTTTAGTTGTCGACTCTCTCGTTGTCTTTCAGGAAGTACTTTGGTAATTTCACAATCTTCTAGCCACTCAGACCAAGAACCCAGGAAAACTCATTCTCCACCAAAGGGAGAATTATCTCTTATATGTAACCACAAGTAAACATTAGTCAAGACTCCGAATTAATTTCACTAGAAAAAAGGTTGAAATCCAGTTGAAACCTATTTATCGAATACTTTAATTCCTATAAGAGAATATCCAAACAAAAAAGTAATTAATGTCGTTGGTGTAGTCAAATAGGAAATTTACTACAAAGAAATAGACCACAAACTACATCCTGTTCGAGTTCCCATCGTCACAAGATTACGTAAACCACGAAATTAAGGTAAAAATGACGATTTATCCACCATTGACGAAGTGTCAAGACAAGGACAGATTGAGGACAGGACGGTAAGAGAAAGGAAGGAACGTATAAAGAGGTGAAAGTCCGTAAGATCCCTAAGAAAAGTGACTCTTAAGGGTTCTATTACGATAAGTGGAGGTGGATAGTTGAAAGAAAAAAGGGTGAAGATACTTCAATTGTGATGTAATCTTTTCTGAAACTCTAAAACGACAAAAGGGAACAGACTTGACATTCACGATAACTCCTGGAACTTGATACATGTTGTTTGTCACAGAGAAGAACGAAATAAATATCAATTACCAAAAGGAAATAATGGTAAAGACACATACAATGTTCTCCCGACCACCAAACTAAAACGACGGGACGGAAATGACCACCTTATTAGATTATAAGGCATACGTACTTTTGGTTTCAACTCATGAGACAGTAGATGCTGATGATAAAGAAACCTACATGTGAATGACCTTATTCGTCGGACAAGACCTTATATATTTTGAGGTATACGAAATTTTAGTCTCTATGTTTAAACTTAAGGTCAAAGTGTGACATCGGAATTAATTTAAATTGTTATTTATCAACTCGGGACATGGTACAAGATCCACAACGAGATCCCCGATCCTTATTATGGTAGGGAGATTCATATGGTACCTGGACAGTTTATAGGTATGTAGATTGGGAAAACTTTTTTTCCCTTTTTCCTTCGAGAATCCGACGTAACATAAAATCCTTTCCAAACTGTTCCGGTCAACCCCCAAGACGAGACGAGTAAGTAACCGACCGAAGACTGACTCTACGAACCACACCAGTGGACAGACTTGTCCACTTCCTAAAGTCTCGTGTTGTCAACCTCGGTCACTAAAATGAAGGATGTTATCCTCTATACAAAAGTACCAACGGTGTGAGTTTCTGACTAACATAAATAAAGGTCGTGAGAAAGACAAATCAACTAGTAAGTGTTTAACGAATCCTGAGTTCCAATCATGTGACTTCTTTTTTAGTGTTCCATTTTAAAAGTAATACAAAACGTACTTAACCGAATTATGTCAACCGAGAGGTAAAGTAGGAGTTCGATATCAGCAGAAGGTAAAATCGAAAACTTCTATAAGGAAACATTGTATAAGTCTTGTAAAGAAGTGAAACACTAAATTTCAAAAGTGACAAGACAATAAGAAACGTAGAACACGACGAAAAGAATTCGCTCAACTTTACTGCCACCTACTCACGGAGAAAGGGCATCTTCATAAAAGATTTAATGAGAGGAAATAAACCACTTATGTAAATTAACAATTTTAATGGTAAAAATAAGACGTCAAAAATTTTTACTAAGAAAAGACAAATAACCAACACCATTGACTAAAGCACACCACAATGTGAAGAGGTGACAAAGAATAAGGATTTACAAGAACAACGGAAAGTAAGACTAGTGGTAATGTAAAAATCCGTCCACTCGGATATTAAGTGATGTACCACAATTAAACCCCCACCCTGTTCCTCCCATCGAGTAAAGAAAAAAGTGTACGAAAAAGAGAGGAAGTTGAGATTTTAAAGGAAGACCCTAATAAAATTCCAAACAGGGAGTAAAATACTTCGAAGAAAATTACTTTGACTCTTACTAGATCTAGACTGGTATTAAAAAAATTACATCCTACACTATCCAAACTCCCGAGTACAATATGGGTCCATAGGTCGTGAACTAGAGGTGGAAGTGGGACACTCCATCTACTATTTAGTCAAAATGTTTACTCCTTTGTTACGACTGTTTCTCAATTTGAAAGGGTTCTAGTGTATCGATTACTTATTAATCCAAGTTAAACTAGGGGTTTGAAGGCTAAAGATGACAAACTATACACAACAGAATTAAGATATTTACAACATATTTATTTAATGTTGAATTGACTAATAGAGTCTCATAAATACAAACTATAGTTCAATGATTTTGTTCATGAGACTTTATAATTCAGAAGTTGTAACGGACAATAGTATCAGAACAAAATAACCTTCCAACCAAACAAAAACCAATAAAAGGAAAATTTAACGATGATTAATTTACGATGGAAATTTACAGTTTCATCCATGGTAAATCATTTCAAGATGAATGAATTTTAAAATGAAATTAAAATACAGTATACATTCTTACTTACTATCAGATCTCGTTCAAAAAGACTCTGGAAATTTTTTATTGTATATAAAGTAATTTTAAAGAATTACCATTAAGACGTTGAACGACAAAAGAGAAGTATTCTACTTCACTAAGAATGAAGCATCGGATTATAACACTTTTGTAGTTCTCTACAAATCTACTTTCCTTAATTACGTTATTTCTATTTAATCTGTTATTTTACAAGATTAAATTACACCGAACGAACAAACACAAAATGATCATGACAATAATATGAAGTAAATATCTGAAAGGGAGTTCCTTCGTTTCATAAAGGGAATTAGATTCCTTGTCAGTGACACGGTTTCTTCATCTTCTGTAAAAAATTTTTTATTTACTTGATTCGTCAATTTGGTACCAACAGACTAAATTATAGAAATTTTCGAGAAAACCGTCAGTATCCTTTGCGTACAAAGTTGGAAACAATTTTCCCTTTTAGTCATGAGTATTAGTCTCCTAAACACCAAGAGATCAAAAGTTTATGACTTGGTTTACAGAACGATTCAGAAGAATGAGTATCTAAACTTAAATTTACATAAGAAGTCCTCTGGAAGGGACTGAAGGATCTGATCCAAATCAAGACGACACACGAAAGTATCATAGGACATAAAGGTGAAATTACACTTAGGATACATACGCACACAGACGAGTCAGCACAGGTTAAACCACACTGTGGTACTTGACATCGGGTGGTCCGAGGACACCAAAAGATCCATTCTTATGACCTCATACAACTGTAAAGGACGCGGTCCCCCAGTAGGACTGGATCCTTAGCTTGGGTGTAGAGAACGTAACTGTCCACCTAAGAAATGGTGACACGGTGGACCAGTACGAAATAAAATTTATGAATAATAACAGACAGAAAAAGATCATCTGACATTCGGGAAATTTTCTTCACTGTAATAGAACCAGTGACAACATAAAATCGTGCCTGTCCACAAATCACTTTGGGAAAACTTACTTTTACTTATTTAGACTCCTTCAGAAAAATCCCATATCGTTTGTTAACTTGTATGAACAAATATACCATTCAAAATGACGTTTCATTTGTGAAAATAAAGAAGTAGAGATACTTGTTCCACCTCATATTGAGTCTTACGGATTACGAAAAGCCGGCAATTTTCATCTTAATGAGAAGAAAGGGAAAATTGGACGAATATCGATGACTTTAACATAAGAGGACACTTTAACTTCGACAAAAAAGAAAGAGACTTCATCGTCAATTTCCATCCGTTCTCCTTTCTCCACCTTAGGATGACTACCTTTATCCTCGATAGGATAAAAGAGTGTAGGTAAATTTAAATTCGATCCTGGTCACTTGCTAGTCCTCAACTGAGAAATGTCTATGAAATTATGATTTTCACCGTCATTTGACCTCTTTTCATCTTCATTATTTGTTTGACCCCTTATAAGGAAGTAAAATATTGACGGATATAGTCACTGTAAAAATTCGAACCTTTGATTCCCAAAGTTCTCCAACACAAGGTACTATAGAATACTATAAATTATATAGTCTCAACTTAAGAACCTTTGTTATTCCTTTTACCATCCCATTACAAAATTTTTATGAAACAATCTTAACTAATTACGGTGAATCGAGGAAGTCACACAAAGTCACTGGAAAGTTACGGTCACGAGAAAAACCGGACATCTAAATTATCAAGATCTCAAATTATCAAATTACACTTATTTAATAAATGGATGTTAGTCTTGATAAACTTACAATAACGTACTTCGGGTTCGATAATTAAACTTATCTACAACTTTCTCTTTATACTTTACCCTTCATAAAAAAATTTATCAATTTTAATTCAAAGAAGAATATTGTCAAATTGTCACAGAACCAAACCTTATCAAATCTCTCTTGAAACAGAAATAAAAGGAAACCTTAAAATTTCCGTTTATCGTTCTTGTTGTCATCGTCGTCGACAATTCATGTCCTAGTGTTGATCTCATGGATTAGGAGACAAAAATAGAAGAGAGAATAATCATATTAAATAATTCAACTTTATCGAAGTACACCGAACACCGATGGTAAAACTTGGTCTCAAGATCTGAAAAGGGTCATGACTGAATCCTAAGGTATAAGAGTCCAATCAAAGATAAACAGATGGTCGAGTAACGAAAGTAAACAAACAAACAAAAGAAAGGGTAAAAGGCAGAAGTACCAGAACATAGAAATTTTTATATATATACACACGCACGCACACACACACACACACACATATGGAAATGACATCGAAACACCCTAAACCCCTCCCTCGGCATTATCTACGTCTACAAGTGAAACAGTAGAAAAGAATCTAGAATTAACAGGATTAAGGACAGAGATCTTAGATGAGGTTAATTTGGTACTACGGGTCAAGAAATAGGAAACAAGATCTGTAAAATCAGAATAATTACGTTGGATACTCGAGATTAGAAATAAAAAATATAGGCATAGTTATGAACAACTATACTCAAAATGAAAATGCATTTTTAGAGATCCAAGAAAAACAAAGTCAACAGATCAAAAATAGAGAAACAAAATTTTAAGTACCTTACAGGATGGTACGATAATGAAGGTATCTGTAAATACATATGAATCATAGAAAAATTCAATAACTCAATTTTAATAATACATCTTAAATATAAACGATTTAAGGATTTCACCTTACACACAGAATAAAAATTGGTATAAAAAAGGACCAATATATTTATTACTTTAATCTCTTTAAAACTTTTTATTCGTTTTATGATTCTTCTTTTAGAAGATACAACCATGAATATTGATAATGATTGTAAAACCTTTTGTGGAAAGAAAAGTGGTGGGTAAGGAAAGTACATACATAAGGGAGAAGGAAAGTCGGGAATTTTATTAATCATTTTAGATAAAGTATTAGATTGTAACCTCAGAAAAAATAAAAAAATAAAAATTATATTTAAATAAATAAAATTAACCTCCGATTAATGAAATGTCATAACATAACCAAAACGGTATGTAGTTGTACTTAGGTGGTACCCACATGTGTACAAGGGATAGGACTTGGTGGGAGGGTGGAGGGAGGGGTGACGTAGGGAGACCCAGTAGGGTCACGTGGTCGGAGCTCGTAGGACATAGTACGTAGCTTGGACCTGACCGCTAAGTGAAGTGTATACTATAATATGTACAAAGTTACGGTAAGAGGGTTTAGTAGGGTGGGAGCGGAAGAGGGTGTCTCAGGTTTTCTGACAAGATATGTAGACACAGAGAAAACGACAGAACGTATGTCCCAATAGCAATGGTAGAAAGATTTAAGGTATATATACGAAATCATATGACATAACCACAAAAAGAAAGACCGAATGAAGTGAGACATATTATCCGAGGTCAAAGTAGGTGGAGTAATCTTGACTAAGTTTACCTAAGAAAAATTACCGACTCATTATGAGGTAACACATATACATGGTGTCGAAAGAATAGGTAAGTGGACGACTACCTGTAGATCCAACGAAGAACCTCAGAAAAATTTTGACTTTCTTGTATCGATAAAAAATTTGAAACATAAGAAACTGGAAATAATAAGTAAGTTGATTTTTTCAACAACGTAAGTAATACACACTATACGATACGATCCGTTTCATCTACGTTCAAACGTAGGTCAGGTAACCATGACCTGACCCAAGCCAAAAACCCAGATTATTTAATTTTTTGTTCTAGTCAAAAAAGTCATTCATTCAAGGGGAGTTTCTCAAATTTTAATCGTCTAAAAATATCTTAACGTGAGGCTTAATGTCGGACATCTTTTACTATGTCGTATTAAAGTCGGATATACCTTTATACACTTTCCGTAGTATTGATTAATTAAAAGAGACATAAAAGGTTCAGTTAAGAAATTAATAAGGATTTCATATTTTTAGGACTTTAATTATATACCTCGTCATAGAAAATCATCAACTTTTTACAAAAAATAAAGTCAAATTAACTCCGTATTAACTATTTATTTAACAAAAATTTACAAATAGTACCACTAAACTATTTACATATGTGACACTTTCCTAGGGATGGTAGACCATTTAATTATGTAGGTAGTGGAGTGTATAAAAATACAAATAAAAAACTATTCTTGTAAAATCAAGATGAGATTTTTATGAAACAAAAACAAAGTATCTAATTCTCGTCCTAATACACTAGCGACACGTCATTGACTTCTTGTATACGCCTTCTTCGTTGTCCTCAAACTTTTATAAGCCGTCGTCTTAGAATTTGAATAGTGTCTCGAATCACTCAAACGAAAGAAGTGTATGATTCATAAATTTTGTATCATACGATGACAATTTGTGGATAATAATTTAACCAATGTTGGCCTACCCAACAAATGTACAAAAGAAGTAAATCTGTGTTCCAGTCTACAGTAAAAAAAAGGGAAAAACATCTAAATTAGAGTACGAATAAAATCATTCTTTATCCCATATCTAACAAACAACAAAGTACTAGGGTACCTGACATCGAGGTGACCTATCTGAGGAGACAGGTACCTTAAAAACTCCCACATCTTTCCAACATGTTTATGACAGGTACAACCGGAATTTCAGAATGGTCGACATTCTGTTCTTCGTGTAAAAGAAACCTATATAGGTATAAATGAAGAAACCAAAATAAAGCACATTAAACTAATAAATATAAATCATTTATGTCTGTGTTTCGTCTGTTACATCTTAAGATGTTTCTACACATGAAAGGACTAAAAGTGATAAAAAAATGTGTGACAATGTTCATATAGTAAAAGTATAATCAGATGAATGGGTAAAGTACATCCTAATAGAATGTAAATAGAAGGAAAGGTTTGATATAAAGGTTTAATATAACGATAGGAGACCAATGAGTTTGTCTTATATACTTATATACGAGTAATAATATTTTACTCTATCTTTTTTGTATCAAAACAAAACGAGGGTCTCTATTGGTGATAATTCTTGTATTATTTATAGAAAGGTCCAGGTTCAAATAGAAAACAAATGGAGACAGGGAGTGAAATGGGGGAGGAGAGAGAAACAAAAATTTAAAATTATCCTAGTAGAGGTTTTATAAGAAGAACAAGACTGTATGTAACAAAACCTGACATCCTTTAGAAATGTACAAATATATCAAGTCAAGTCAGTGAGTCAGTACAGACTGAAAAACGCTGGGGTACTTGGTGTCGTACGGTCCGGAGGGACAGGTAGTGGTTGAGGACCTCAAATGGATTTGAGGACAGGTAACTCAGTCACTACGGTAGGTTGGTAAAGTAGGAGACAGTAGGGGAAAAAGAGGACGGGAGCCAGAAAGGGTCGTAGTCCCAGAAAAGTTTACTCAGTTGAGAAACGTAGTCCACCGGTTTCATAACCTCAAAGTCGAAGTTGGTAGTCAGGAAGGTTACTTGTGGGTCCTGACTAGAGGAAATCCTACCTGACCAACCTAGAGGAACATCAGGTTCCCTGAGAGTTCTCAGAAGAGGTGCCAAGTTTTCGTAGTTAAGAAGCCACGAGTGGAAAGAAATATCAGGTTGAGAGGGTTGGTATGTACTGATGACCTTTTTGGTATCGGAACTGATTTACCTGGAAACAACCGTTTCATTGTAGAGACGAAAAATTATACGACAGATTCAACCAGTATTGACAGAAAGGTTCCTCATTCGTAGGAAATTAAAGTACCGACGTTAGTGGTAGACGTCACTAAAACCTCGAGGGGGTTTTATTTCAGACTGTGATAAAGGTGACAAAGGAGTAGATAAAGGCTACTTCATTACCCTGGTCTACGGTACTAGAAGCAAAAGACTAACAACTCGAAATTCGGTTGAAAAAGTGACAGGAGAAAGTGAAAGTAGTTCTCCGAAAAATCAAGGAGAAGTGAAAGAAGGTATTCCCACCACAGTAGACGTGTAGACTCCATTAACTATAAAGAGGACCGTTTAGTACTAAGGTCGAACACGAAGAAGATCGGGTCGCGAAGAGTACTACATGAGACGTATACAATTTATTCGTCCCACTGTTATATGTCGGAACTGCATGAGGAAAAGGATAAACCTTGGTCAGACAACAAGGTACAGGTCAAGATTGACAACGAAGGACTGGACATATGTCCAAAGAGTTCTCGGTCCAAATCTGGGTATCTAAAACACCACACAGACTTATGAACATACGTACGTAAATAAATCCTTATATTCTAATAGTCACTCATCTTTCGACAATGTAAAAGTAAATACTGTAATTGAAAACTTCTTCATCCTGACAAAAGGATTTTAATTCGGTGGAAGACTTATTAGGAGTAGTAAAAGAAATGGAACAAAGAAATAAAGGATATTTTATCTTTAACCTAGACTTTCGAACTATTCAGGTCTAATTTGGAAAAACTGTTGGCATGAAGTATCCATTTTAACAGATGAAATATAACGTAGGATAGTCCTATATCCATAACAGTCCAAGAAGGCGAGAAACCCCCAACTAACAATCTGAAGAGGTAATATGTCAACTTAGAAGGGGACCATGGTTCATCAGACTCAACCTTCCTACCTACACACTTTAAAACTTTAGAACGTTTTTATGTCAAGAGGGAGTCAGAAATTATTAAAATCATAGGTAACCACTAAGACGGGACTTAGTTAATAAATTAATGTCTAATGTTTTACTATTAAAAGGTAAAGACAATAATAAGAATGTAAGTAGTCGACCATAAAAAGACATTTATTCTTAAGAGGGAGTAGTCAATCCCGACGACCAATGACATCCTACATCAAGGATGATCTTTCCGTACTATGTAGAATTATAAAAGGGAAATTAAAGGTCAACAGTCTTAATCTAGAATATATAATCAATGGATATTACCACTGTTTACTCCACAACCCACAACGCATACAATACAAAACAAAACGAAACCTCCACTCACCCCGAAAGAGACAAAACCCGTATTATCTGTGAACCTTAAAATACATAAATCACACAGTCAATACAATTAATGATATAACTATGACTAATGGAGTCAGAACAGACGCATGAGAGAAAACCATTAGTGAAGATAGTACAATCAAGCTCCGGAAGGTAGAAAATTTAGAAATTTGTGAAATAATAATACATTTCGTTACGACAATAGACTTTATGAACCCTTAGATATATACTCAGTAAAACATGACTGACATCACCAGTAACTTAATCCTAGTGAGACCGAGGTAAGGTCCTCAAGTCCGAACTTGACCTTTAAAGTTCAAGTCAAGGAGGTACTCACGACGATACTTGTTAACGAACGAATGAGACGAGCCTAAAGTGAGTGTTAAACAAAAACAACAACTAACACCGTCACCACACCCTCAGAGAACCTATAGAGAAAGACACAGACCGAGTCCACAGGAGAGCCTAGGAAAGGACTAAAAGAATTGTCGGGTTTCATTTGGAAAAAAAGGAACCTTAAAGTAAATCGTAAAATAGACACGAAGAGAATTGTGGAAACAATGAAAGTCGTCAATTTTTTTTTTCAAATATATTATAGAACACAGAATAATCTGATATGAAAGGAAATCCAATGACAGTATAGAATTCCAAAAACACCTCAAAAAAAGGGTTCGGAGGTTTCCTCCGTCAAATCATCGGGAGTGTATAACATATATCAGTTGTTTAAAAATAAATGAGTTACATTCTTTTATACAACTCTAAAATTTGGTGATTTAATAATTGTCTAAAAACCTCACACTGATTGAAAGAAATAATCTCCAATTAACATGAATAAGACTGAACTACAGAAACTACATAAGGAGGATCATTTTGTGTACGAATTGGTCACTGTATTATAGTTCCTAATTATTTTTAAAACAAGACCGTCGGTATCCTTAATATCGGGGTTTGACTCAAAAACGAAATATCTATTCCTACTATCCTTTTAAATCAGTTCCATCTCAGTTTGTTCCTCTACGATGAAGTCACCATATATTTCAATGACTGCGGTATTAATAAGTACGTTATATCTCATACTGATTCTTTCCTTTAGATGAATTCACACGAAGACAATATTTTTTAATGTGACTATAAGTGACAATATAAAATACTAATCTAAATAAAACTCTATTTACTGAGTGATTTTACCATAAACTTTAATCATCCTGACTCATTGGTCCACCTTACGAAAGAACAGGAGTCATACTTATTAATTTGATATGACGGGTCATGTACTCCAGGAGAAAGAAAAAACGGGTGTTCGTAATGTATTTTAATAGTCAATTAGTAAAGACACTTTGACCGTGTCACACTCCACATCATTAGTGATGGATCATTGTTTAATCAAAACTTATCATCGTAATTGGGACTGATTGTATGTTGAATCTTAAACTTTAGGATTAAAGAGATACTGACAACTTTAATAACTTCCTCGGACTGTACGTATGATTATATCGATATTAAATACGAAAGAAAGGTGTAATATAAATTCACTTACTTTTCTTGTGAGATGTCCTTCTTTTATTTTTCGAAAGACTTGTCGACGTCGTCTTTTAACTCATTCATAAAAAAGAACTAACACCGTCTTTTAACTCATAAAAGGGGATAGAAGAGAAAGAAGTAAAATGAATCGATACGTTTGACATTTCCATATAATTCTTAGTTTCTAAAGAAGAAATTTTTAATATTTATAAGACGTCAACTTTTATGTTCTTTTTAGTGACATAAAAACAAAGTCTTCATATATACTTCTGAAACGTACGTAGAGAATAGAATATGAAAATCTTATCATATTTCTCATATTTCATATATTTCTCATATACGATATTTTTTTCATACGATATTTCTCATATTTCATATTCTTATATGAGTGTTCTCATATGTACACTTACATATTTAATAGTTTTGTAAAATTAAATTTCGTAAAAGTAAAAATATTGATTAATATTTATTTAATAAGTTTATTTAATAAACTTTATGAAGATAAAATTTATTTATGAACTCAAAACAATGGTGGAAAGGTCGAGACAGGATCTTTGAATCATTTTCATCATACTTACTAATAAAGGAGAATGTACAAAGAGTCCGGATCTCTTCAAGGAGGAAAAGGAGAGGGGGTCAAAAACAATTATTTTTATTATTGAAAATAGGACATATGGTCAATGAGAAGAACCACAAGACACAAATAATAAAGATTAGGAGTGACACTAAGAAGTTCCATCAAAATAACAGAGATGAAATACCTGTTCCTTAGGTGTAGAATGTCTTCAGTTTATTGAACGGTACCAGAGTGTTGATCATCGATTGTTCTGTAGTGAGTCTTGGGGTAGAAGACTGAACCTTCTGAGACAAGAGAGATAATAAACTGTCACAGAGTTTTTTTCTTAGGCAAAAAGACCCAGATCAGACTATGTCTCGTTCTCTATAGTTCAAATACATTATACAAAATTCTCAATATTAAGTCCTGTCAGAATTACCAAAGGTTCCAAAAATTTCTGACAACTTAATTTCACCTGTAGACGTTTTTGAAACGATTTGATACATCTGTATTGTACTAAAACGGAATCAATAACAGAATACATATTTGTGTAGAGTGTTCACCTTAATCGAAGAAATTAGTATAGTGACGAAAAAAATTCATCAACCACAGGTTTTTCTAAAAATATAAAAACGGTACAATCGTCAGGTGACTTATAACCATCCGTTCCTCTTAAAACTCCCCCCTATTGTTTACTCCTTTCTTCCTAAACCCCGGTCTGACTCCAATAATTTGTTCACACATACTTCTACAGTCGTGAATGACTAAAATGAACACGACTTATAACTTCACTCCGATCTTGTGTTTAAGTGTTAGCAAAGATATACTAAGGTTTCGGAGTTTACCAAAAAAACTTTGCAATGTTGTATGGGAGTGGAGTTGACTGTTCTATGAAAAATAATAACAACAAGTCAACTATTCTACGTAGACTGAGAAACACTGGGTACTTTACATCGGGTGGTCCGAAGAGATAGGAACCCTAAATTGTCCCTTCTTATTACCTCACCCAACGGTAAAGGAAGAGGTCCCCTAGAAGGACTGGGTCCCTAGTTTGGGTGTAGAGGACGTAACCGTCCGTCTAAGAAATGGTGACTCGGTGGTCCCTTTCGGGTCAAAAATAATATCAGAAGGAATAAACAGGGTGAAGGACACTCGTAAGGACACGAAATGACACTATTATAGTAACACGAACTGACTTCCCACTATGGAGTCCGAGGTGACTTTCACAAAACATTGTTTGACATATAAGAGACATAATGGGAAGTAAAATTTTCTTTTGAACTCAAGACTTAACGTAGACCAAGTTTCTAAAGTCTACTCACCACCAACTGGATGTAATTAAATACAAGACACTACATTTCCAGTGGGGTTAGTATAGTCACTCAAATCCCGTACATAGAAAATAAATCATGTACGGAGGGAGTCCTGTAATATCCCCTATTAGACAACACAGAAAGTCAAGATAGGACTTTAAATTCTGTCGATAAGTGTATTCGGTCGAATAAGAGGAGTTTGTATAAGAGAAAACGAAAGTTAACCTTTTTTTTCGTTCATAATAGAACAGACTTCAAAGAGACTTGAAATCTTTTTCATAATAAATATAAAAAAGAACGATTTACGCCATTAAGACTAAGTGGATTAGACCCAATCTACAATGTCTATTGTAAAATTCCATCCTGTCAACAAGTCACTGTCGTATCATTTAATAAGTCTTTTTCCAAACGACAATACTTTAATTTTTATATATAAGTTGACATGGTCAGTGTCTTTCTTTTATTAATTCAAAACTCCTGTACTGAGTGAAACAAAACCCTTTACTTACAGGACCCACTCACTTTCAGTCAAAAAAAAAAATTTGGGAGTGGGAGTCGTAACTTTCACGTCTCAGGACTAGTGACCCGGTCCCTTTAAGGGAGTCACAAGCGAAAATTTGACTTAAGGAACATTTAGTGGTAACAAATTTATGGCAAATATATCCAAGTGACAGAGGGTTCACATAAATTAAAATCACTCTACTATGACAACCATTCAAGATTCAGACCCATCTCTAGTGAAATGCCTCACTTTGAACAACTAAGACTAAAATTGAAGACCCTGGTAGACCTTGTTCAAATGCGGAGGAAGATGAACTACCGGGAAACACACGTAATTTCTATCCATACCCCGGAAGGACTCAGAAGGAGTATTCATCCATTTATACGTCTCATTTATAAAAGACAAGTAATTGATAAGGAGTACTCTGTAATGAACTTCTGAGAAGTTTAATAAAGAGAAATTACAAAGTCAAACAGTTATAAAATTAATTCAGTTAGGAGATCCATATCAGACTGGTCATCTCATCATGACGGGTAAGGTAAAAAGACATAGAAAAATGAATGTAACATACACGAACGTACGAGTCAACAAGTCAGTACAGGTTGAGAAACACTAGGGTACCTGACATCGGATAGTCCGAAGAGACGGGTACCCTAAGAGGTCTGTTCTTATGACCTAACCCAACGACAAAGGAGAAGGTCCCCTAGAGGGACTACACCTCTAGTTTGGGCGTAGAGGATATAAAGGACGTAACTTTCCGTCTAAGAAGTGGTGACTGGGTGGACCCTTCGGGATTATAATTACACCAGTTCTATCCATATAAAACTGGAATGACCCAAATGACGATTGATCTTGGAAGTTTAGTTTCAGAAGGGGATAGGAGATGAACATCTGAAGAACACCACCATATTTTTATGTCCTGAAATCTCAGTACTGAAACATCATCATCAACCGCCTTTGGAATATAGTATCCTCAGAAGTAACATTTATTCACGTTATAACTAATTTATGATAAAAGACCCACAACGTAATACAAAAATGTATATAGTAAAGAAAGTTGAAAAGGTCTTTTTACTTCATCCTTTCATGTCATGACATAGATGAAATTATCACTCCATTGACTCTGAGTCTTTTCAATTGATTGAATGGGTTGTACTGATCATTCACACCGAGTCTACCATTTCTTAAGAGGATGTTACATCCTCTGGACACGAGTTAGGGATTAATTGGTTTTCCACACCGTATTTGAAAATTGAAAAGAGTCTTTTGGTCTTACTCTGTTTTACGAAATTTCTTCTTTAAATCAATTCTGTACCTTTCAACATAAAAAGGGAAAAAGAAAATACTGTTTCCTGTTTCCTCCTGTTTCGGTCGTGAACAAATGAATCAAATCTGTGGAGATCAATCTCGACCAAAAATAAAAACCCCCCCCCACCAAGGGAAAACACTAGGGTCGATGAAGATCTAACTGACGGTCCTTTGGTTAAAGAAGAGTACTGAGTAAGTACAAAGTCCAACTTAAAAATACTGATTATCCGTCCATCGGACACTGCACTAATCAATTTCGTTCCAGTCTATCTAAAGTGTGAGGTAATTAAACATTCTCAAAGAGTACACTGAAATCGAATGAAACAAAAAGGGTCTTATTTTACCATTAACATCCATGTATAATCGAGATTTCTAAAAGGAACCTTACCTCGTATCCTAATATCTGGTGTTATTATGACTATAATAGATCTTTTAATTCTATATTTAGACAATCCTTTTTAATTAGAGTTAAATTTTTTGACAACCAGTATCAAATATTTTTAGAGTAAGAAACCTTTATGTATCAGTATGTTTAACTATCCTGATATAATCTTTTCTGACCAAAACAGTCGGACTGTCTGACTATTTTTAATAACCGTTTATTCCAGTTGTTACCAAACTGTACCCTTTCAGTCAACTCAATTTTACTTAAATAAAATGAGTTATGGGTGTTAAGTCAGTATTGGGTTAGAAACACATGGAAGTCAGAAATTAACTTAACCCGTTCTTGGATACGGATCTAGTCATGCTTAAATAAAAAGATCACCTTAGTCCTTAGAAGGCATAAGTAAGTAAGTTGTTTATGAGTAACTCGTACATGGTCCATGGGTGATAACGTCTATGAGGACTACATAGTCACTCGGTTTTTCTCGGAATCGGAAAACCTCGAGTGTTAAGACCGGTTACTCGTCATCTGTTTAGTTAATGCACGATCCAATCTTTCGTCATTGACGATACCTATTTCATTGTCGCCTTATTATTATTCCTTACCCTCATGATCCCACACCCTTCCCCCAACGTCAAAATTTATCGTACAAATTCCGTCCGTCACTATTCTTCCATTTTGAGGTCGCTTGTGAACCTTTTCTACTCCATTAATCGGAACACTATAGACCCTCACTCGTAAGGTTCGTATACCCTGTCGACCTCGTTTCTTGTACGGACTACACAGACTCCTCGGAGTCCCTTCGTTCCCACCGACCTCATCTTATATTAAACTTTCCCCAGTCTATCCATTATTCCCCTCCCTTTAGTTAGTAATATTCCTGAAACCGAACACAAAAGTCAATTCACCCTTCTACACCGTCCAAAATTAGTCTTCTCACTGTATCATACTGAACAAAATTACCTTGACAAACTCAGGATGAACATCAGTCAGTAATCAGGGTACCAGATATGGTTCCTATTGCCATAACAGAAACCCTCAGACCGACGGTCCCAAATCTAGGACAAAGACAATGAACGAAAATAAAATCATTCAGTGAATTAGAGATATAGAATTAAAAAGGGAAACATTTCACTCTCATTATGGAATACGAATTTGACTATGTACATCGTGAAACTTCTCATGGACGGTAACGTTCGGACGTTGATTGTAACCACGACAGTCACAACCATAATGAAGTCAAGTCAAGTCAGTGAGTCAGTACAGACTGAGAAACGCTGGGGTACCTGACGTCGTGCGGTCCGGAGGGACAGGTAGTGGCTGAGGGCCTCGAATGAGTTTGATGCAGGTAACTCAGCTACTACAGTAGGTTGGTAAAGTAGGAGACAGTAGGGCAAGAAGACGGAAGTCAGAAAGGTCCGTAGTCTCAGAAAAGTTTACTCAGTCAAGAAGAGTAGTCCACCGGTTTTATACCCTCAAACTCGAAAGTTACTTATAAGTCATGACAAAAGGAAATCCTACCTGACCAACCTAGAGGAACGTCAGGTTCCCTGAGAGTTCTCAGAAGAGGTTGTGGTGTCAAGTTTTCGTAGTCAAGAAACCACGAGTCGAAAAAAACATCAGGTTGAGAGTGTAGGTATGTACAGATGACCTTTTTGGTATCGAAACTGATCTACCTGGAAACAACCGTTTCATTACAGAGAAGAAAAATTATACGACAGATCCAACCAGTATTAAAAAGAAGGTTCCTCGTTTACAGAAAATTAAAGTACCGACGTCAGCAGTAAACGTCACTAAAACCTCGGGGGTTTTTTATTTCAGACAGTGACAAAGGTAACAAAGGGGTAGATAAAGGGTCCTTCACTACCCTGGTCTACGGTACTAGAATCAAAAAACTTACAACTCAACGGTTGAAAAAGTGAGAGGAGAAAGTGAAAGTTCTCCGGGAAATCAAGAGGAAACGAAAGACGGTATCACATCACAGTAGACGTATAGACTCCAATAACTATGAAGAGGGTCCTTAGAACTAAGGTCGAACACGAAGAAGGTCATGTCGTAAAGAGTACTACATGAGTCGTATAAACAATTTATTCGTCTCACTGTCATATGTCGGAACATAATAAATTCTGTGACTTAAACAGCAAACGGTCAGAATAACCACATACGTCCAGTCCTTCGTTGTCAATCTTGACCTGTACCTTGTTATTGACCAAGGTTTATCCTTTTCCTCATGCAGTTCCGACATATAACAGTGGGACGAATAAATTGAAGATACGTCTCATGTAGTACTCTTCGTGACCCGACCTTCTTTGTGTTCGACCTTAGTTCTAACGGTCCTCTTTATAGTCATTGGAGTCTACACGTCTACTGTGGTGGGAATACCGTCTTTCACTTCTTCTTGATTTCTCGGAGAACTACTTTCACTTTCTTCTCTCACTTTTTCAACCGAATTTCAAGTTGTAAGTCTTTTGCTTCTAGTACCGTAGACCAGGGTAGTGAAGTACCCTTTATCTACCCCTTTGTCACCTTTGACCGACTGAAATATAAAAGACTCGAGGTTTTAGTGACGTCTACCACTGACGTCGGTACTTTAATTTTTCGCAAATGAGGAACCTTCCTTTCAATACTGGATCTGTTGGATTTGTCGTATAATTTTCCGTCTCTGTAATGAAACGGTTGTTTCCAGGTAGATCAGTTTCGACACCAAAAAGGTCATCAGTACATGCCTACACTCTCAACCTGATATTTCTTTCGACTCACGGCTTCTTAACTACGAAAACTTGACACCACGACCTCTTCTGAGAACTCTCAGGGGACCTGACGTTCCTCTAAGTTGGTCAGGTAGGATTTCCTCTAGTCAGGACCCACAAGTAACCTTCCTGACTACAACTTCGACTTTAAGGTCATGAAACCGGTGGACTACGTTTCTCGATTGAGTAAACATTTCTGGGACTACGACCCTTTCTAACTCCCGTCCGTCTCTTCCCCTCCTGTCTCCTACTCTACCAACCTACCGTAGTGGTTGAGTTACCTGCACTCAATCCCACCTGAGGCCACTACCTGTCCCTCCGGACCGCACGACGTCAGGCACCCCAACGTTTCTCAGCTTGTGCTGACTCGCTGACTTAACTTGACTTTACTTTTGAATGACTAAGATAACAGTCACAAATTATGACCAAGGAAGGAAAGGTAAGGATAGAAGTCTTAAGGTCGAGTTTGGGTGTCTACGAGGACGGATCTGATAATGTCGGTGACGGCGGAAAGAAAGACAGGGTGATTAGAACGTGTCAGGACGACGATCTAACAGTGTAATGACGGTAGAGATTTTGGAATCCAGGAAAGGAGAACGAAAGATTTACTACACGTATGAATTGAGATCCAAGAGGAAGTACATCAAGGTCGCACAGGGAGAGATTGTGTTCATGTACCATGATGAGGGACGGAAAGAGTTTGAACGTCCTAGGACAAACCTAAAAGAGACGGTAAATTTTAAGAAAATTAAAAGCGGAGTTCATGGTGGTTGATATGAAAGATGAAGTGGTGAAAGATGAAGTGGAGAGTGTTATTATAAAAGGTGGACTATAAGACCAGTAAACTCATATAGAGACTAGGAACATAAATCCTTACAATCTACGTTCCTTAATAAAGAGAAGGTTGAAGTATGGACACAAACCGACGACGATAAATAAGTGACAGAAGTACAGGATGAGAAAACGTCAGGGTGCCTGACGTCGGGTGGTCCGAGGAGACAGGCACCCTCAAAGGTCCGTTCCTATGACCTCACCCCACGGTTCAGGAGGAAGTCCCCTAGAAGGACTCTCACAAGACGATATCGAGTATGGTATACCATCTACAAAATTATTTATAAATAACTTGATTGAAAGAAAATTAACAGGAATAAAAGGAGATCCTTACTAGTTGGTGTATTTCGTTGACTAGAACTTAGACTCCTTCTACAATAAGGTCTAAGTGGTTATTGTTGGAAAAGTAAAAGACCGTGATTAGCCGATGCTTCTTTCCTCTTGGAGGCACAGGCTATATATCTCGTTTGTGTACGATTTGACCTCGTGAGACCGACACGTGTACCACTCCTAATCTCAACATCGAATCAATGGATCAAGACAATTTTTTTTTTTTTTTCTCAAAAGTAGAACAATCCTTCTATCAGTGACAAGTCCCATTGCATGTAATGTTGACATTGGAATTGAAGGTAGTCACTTCACTGACCCTTCCATAGAAGACGGACACAATATATATCTGTACTAAACGAGTAGACTTATACATTTGTGAGTCGTAAAATGTTTACATCCCTTATCAAAAAAGGAAAACCAAATTTTTTATAGGGATACACATATAGACTCACCCTATGTTACTTTCTCCTTCCATCCGATTGTGACTCAAGGAGAGGACATACGACCAATAATACGACTCACTAAACTTATGTAATAATGATATAAAATTAAGAGTACTGTCCAAACATCCCATCGAAGATCGTGGAAACAAAATATCTACTCCTTTCTAACAAGGATTCTCCTCAATTTATCGGACAGTTCACCTACTCAGTTTTAAGTTTATATCTAGAAGGACGGAGATTTAAAAACATGAAACCTTCATAATAGGTATCGATGAGGGTAGTTTCGAAATTGATGGATAAAAATTAAAAAGATTACACATCGTGAACCACCATTTAGTCCTTTACCAAAATATTACAAAGATCAAACACCGAATAGTCACCACATAAAGAATTAAGGTCCGTGGTAAAGACCATTTACGAAACTTTGATTTAAAAGTACATCAGGACTTTAAATAGGACACCACACAGTGTCACAAGTAAGGAAAATTATAACTAGATTTTCATTTAGTCATATATCTTGAAGGTAGAAATCGGATTTGAGAAACATTGTTCCTTTCGTAAACTCCTCCTCATATAGATCAGAATCTCTATAAAAATATTACGTTTATTTAACAACTGTCATCGAGACGGAAAATTTTTTTATCATTAGAATTAAAAACTATAACATTTTAACTGTGTCAAAAAGAGGTAAAATATACTCGAACGTAGTGGTAGATCACCTTTTGTTTTCGTAACAATTTTTAGAATATGTATTAATCCTCGATTTCATTTTACATTGTAGAACCTAGATCTTACTTGTATACACCCGGAAAATCAGACCATAGTATATCCTGTACTTATTGGTGTCTATTCGTAGTCGTATCAAATCTAGTACAAATTTAGATAGACTTTCTTATAGGTCTTTTTGTTTAGTGTCGTTAAAAGAAAAAGTCCTTTCAGTAGAACATGTTTACGAGAACCAAATAGAGAAACAACATACTCTTATTGAACATTGACAAATTTTGGTACAGTCAAAATTAGAACAAGACTAGTAAAAATGAACCTGTTACTTTAAAACCAAAATTTTATAGTGAAAACTCGGTACGTTTAATAAAATTTTGATTAAATTACTGATCAATGAGGAAAAGAAAAAGATTGTGGGTACGAACAAATAAAACTTTACAAACACACAATTGGTGAGTCAGCACAGGCTGAGAAACACCGAGGTACCTGATATCGGGTGGTCCGAGGAGACAGGTACCTTAAGAGACGTGTTCTTATAACCTCATCCAACGGTAAATCACGAAAAATTCCTATTAAAGATCAATATTAATCATTTTTAGCTAAGGGGAAATGAAACAGGAAGAAAACCAAAAGAAACTTAATTTAGGAATTCATCACCTTACTAAAGACTATTTCGTACAAAGTCTAAAGGAAGGTCTTTTACTTTTGAGACTTTATTTCTGACTTTTTGCTATACTACGTCATAAGTAACGTCTACTTGGGTGACTAAAGGTGTTCCTTTCCAGTGGAATTTTATAATGTTGTGATCTTCCGAATCCAGTCTTCTTCAAATAGACAAGGTCAGGAGAAGAGGGGGTGACAGAATTGAAGGTTGAAAAAAAGAATCACTTTGATTTCCTTATTGGAGAAATAATCTGACAATTTCAATACAGTTATTTTATCTGAAGGTCACGTAAATTTCTATCTAAACACAACCGTATAATTAAAATAGTACTAACAAACAAATAAACATTAGAGAGGAAACAAAAAGGGAATCTTAACTCTTGTCATGGTTTCAGAAGTCGAGTGGGTGTTGTATTTGGAGTCCTTTCACTTTAAGATCACCGACTGTGAACACTAGTCTCAGTTCGAGGTCACCGATCATTCGTTCTATGATTCTAATATTTAACCACCCGTTCTCACCGGTTGGTACACTTAAATCTGTTATAAAATTTTATAAAAGGTATATTAAAACAAACATAATGAACAAATTATCAGAAAAAGTATAACCTTTCATTGCATAGGACAATAATCAAGCATAATTATAGGCACCCGAAGGGAACACCGGATCTACCATTTTTTAGACGGTCGTCACGTCCTCTGGGTCCAAGCTAGGGACCCAGTCCTTCTAGAGGACCTCTTCCCTTACCGATGGGTGAGGTCATAAGAACGGACCTTTTAAGTTACCTGACTCTTCGGAATAGGTAAAATTATGTTTAACAATCATTAAAATTATTCCGAAATGACACCAAATGAGTAAGTAAGTTGTTTATAAACTCACGACTGACATATGACCCGTGATTTGTTTTACAAATTTGAGTATCTCGAATGTTAGAGCAACCCCCTCTTTCTTTCATTTATATACAATCTACTTTGTCCTCGAGATTTCTTTTTATTTCGTCCCATTCTTCTCTAAAATCTTTCAGAGTGGAATTTTTTTCATTGTAAACTCGTCTCTGACTCTCTCGTCCACTCAGTACACCTAAAGTCCCGTTTCCCGTAGGGTCCATCTCTGTAGTCACTCGTGTCTCCGGAACTCCACTCCCACGAGAAACCAAACAAACTTCTTGTAATTCCTCGGGAAACACCCGTCCTGTCTCACTCACTTGCCCTCTAACAAAACCCGTTGAGAATTCTCCTTTCTCTGACCATCGACCTCCCAACGTCCTACCTCGACTCCCAACGTCCTACCTCGACTCCCAACCAATCTTTAGGCCTCAAACAAAAACTTTTATATAACAAAGTCTATGACTCATCTGTAAGTCCATTTCTAAAACTACCAATCCACTTACACTTATATCTACTCAGATCCTGTCTCCAACAATCGTACATCCCCTCTAGACTTCGGTACTTTGACCCACTCTATTACTACCCTCTTCATCAAGACTATGAATCTGTGTTCCGACAGGTAGTACCTTTTCTCACTAAGAGTTGACATAACATAACAGTGAGGGTCAGATTTTCGGCAAAATCTGAAAAAGGGGGGAGGTTAATGAAGGAGGTACCTTAAAATTATATCGTGTTCTTTAGGTAAATTAATATATAAAAATTACTATTAAAAAAGTCACCGTCATTTGGACGTTACATAACGTTAAATATCATCCATAAAACCCGAAATATTTTGTCTTAAAATTTTTAACAAGTCACGGTAAAACATTTCACCAGGCAACTCGAAAAAGAAACGAAAAAACCATGCAAAAGTATACCGATCAAAGATGTTAACATATTAACACAAAAAAAAGGAATTTGAATCTTGGTGTACCTTTTTCGTCAATAGGAGGACTATTAAATCGATGTCATCAACGACTTTGTGAACCTGAAACACAAGTTCTTCTTAGACATTCATTAACAAATCAAACCATTATTTATACTTCATTAATCACAAGAAACTCCAGTCAAAAATCTCTTAATTCGTTCTCTTTTTTAAAAAATAGGTTTTTAATAATCTATTTCCGGATCTTGTTTTAACTATAGTGATCTTTTCTGGGTAAATATCATAAGTGAGGTCCGTCAACTTCTTTTGAGATAGTTCAGAATCTTAAGAACCCTATATCCAATACCCAACTCAGTCTTAAATCTACTAAATTATCCCTTGAGACGAGTCACAATACACCGTTGGACCTACCCTCCCCTCAAAACCCCTCTTACCTATGTACACATATCTATACCGATTCAGAGAAACGACAGGTGGACTTTGATAGTGTTGTAACAATTAACCGATATGAGGTTATTTTTCGATTTATTACTTTTTTTGGAATCTGTCGAATCTCCCAAATCGGTTTGGAGAAGGGACAGGGGAGAGGAAGGATGGGACAAGGTTGAATTTTCTCTTCTAAATTTGGAAATCTAACTCAAGTCTTAAATAACCCAGAAAAACTGTAGGAAATTTGACCCGAAACTAAACCTTTTGTCTGATTTAAGAACCAAGATGATGTCTACGAAATTAAGAAACAGGAATGTTTACGGTTAGGTCAATCTGGTGTAGGAATCCCTAACTCAGTCTTTAATTGGGGTACTAAAAGAAAAGTAATAAATCACGAAGGAATGTAGTCTATGTAAGTGATAAAAAGTATTGGTCAGAGATTTTTTATCTTCGGAACTTAAACAGTTAGAATTCCTTCGAAGTAAAACTATGTCGAAACTTTGTATAGGGAAACGAAATCAGTCATTTACGTATATCCGAGAATATTTCAAAAGAACGACAACTTAAAGGTTTTAACTTAACTGAAAACTGATGTTAACTTTAAAAAAAAAAAACACCGCCCCCACCCTACTCCAAGAAAGATCAAAATTTTGACTGAAGTTCACTACCACCAATCAAAAATGGGAAACTTTAGATTTGTACAAAATTGAAAAATTTTAGGGGAGGATGGTTATTTGAACCGTACAGTCATCAAATCTGTGGTTTGGATAACTCCCTTGACTAGAGATTTCTAAACGACGAGTTTCACACTAGGTGTCCGGTTGTCGTAGAAGTAGGGACCTTCAAACACACTCTCTCTTTTAGAACTTAGGTCGGGTCTAGATGACTTTCTCTTGAATACAAAAGTATCCTAGGAGTCAACTAGACACACATACGTTTTCAAACCCTTCGTGACGAGAAATTTATAGGAAAATTTAAGTAGAGGAAATTCATATTTATTAGAGACAAGGGAAGGAGAGTAGATTGGTTGGACCAAAAAATCTTAATCGTTGATAGTCAGACGAAAGACAGGAATTCTTGAATGCATAAGACCTACTGAGTAAATTTACCTTAATATACACAGAAAACCCAGACCGCAGAAAGTGAATCGGACAAAAGCTCAAGTAGACGTAGTGTTGTATATAGTCATAAAGTAAGGAAAAATTCTTATTAGGAGGTAACATAAATACATGAAATACAAAATAATAACTTCCTTAGAGCTCCGGGAGCCTCGGGAGAACCACTACTCGAGATGGTGACAGACCTTCCTCTAGTGTTTTTTGTTCGAAAACTCCTTACATCTTCTTTATCACTTCTATTAAATTCCATTAAACCCCGTGAAACCATTTTTGAATATTTGACAATTACTATAAGGTAACGTCGCTCAAGGTGTCTCAATTTGATAAAGAGAGGGAGTCGAACAATAAGACCAACATAAAAATAATTTTTTTTATTAAGGGGGTCAAATACTGGACAATTCCCGAAAAACGCAATGTTATCTCTAACCCTACAATGATAATCCAAGAAAGACATGAAGACTGTTCGTCACGAAGTCTCCAGGGTCGGAGTAGAGAAAAATCCTAGGTCAGTAGGGAGGACCTAAACATAAAAGATTTTGACTTACAACATACTTTAGGTAGTAATCGAGACTACTCGTAAGTTCTAACCCTATGTGACAACGAAAATGATTAAAATCTTGTAGGTAATTGATTGTTATGATATAAATGCATCGTAAAACGAAAAAATTTATGTATGTAGTGTAAATTAACAGTAATATGATCCAGTAATTTCATCCAAAATAATGGGGGTATAAAATGTCAGTTGTTTTTACTTCGGGGTGTCTTCAATTTACAGAAATTCTGGTGTGTTGATAATTCACCCGAAGGGTCCATCACGATCACCATTTCTTGGACGGACGATAACGTCCTCTACATTCTCTACGCCAAATTAGGGACCCAGCCCTTCTAAAAGGGACCTCTTCCCGTACCGTTGGGTGAGGTCATAAGTCATAAGAACGGACCTCTTAGGGTACCTGTCTCCTCGGATCACCCGATGTCAGGTATCCCAGTGTTTCTCGACCTGTACTGACTTCGCTGAATCGGACGTGCGTGTTGATAATTCATTCTCTCAGCCTCGAGAATTGGTAAGGTGAAGAAGTTTGAATTGGGATTACTAGAAAGATGATGGGGTCGACAGACGATGTCCGTCCGACCCAGTACTCAATACAAGACATCATATTCTTAAAACAAAGAACCTCAATGACAACTATTCTAAAGTATTGTTGTTTTCTTAAACCCTAAACAAGTTTATAAAAGAATATATCACTTAAGTAAATTCAATGAAACCTTTTTATAAATATCTATCCTTATAGTACCAATAACTCTATCCAAACGACATAGTAAAGGGAGACGAAAGACAGTCGGTTTATTTCTCTTCGGTCGTTGACATAGAATTTAAAACCAGTTACTAGACGAAGATTATACACCTATTTTGGAATGACAATTATTAAGACATAATCGTTTTCAAAAGAGTAATACGAATAGAAAATTAAAAATGGGACAAAGAAATTATCCTTTTTTCAATGGTGAGACAAATGGTGAGAAATAAAAAAATCCAAAAGTCTAAGTTTCTGAGGAGAAGTTCTTCTTAACTGATGAGCCCATAGTAGAGGACATAAACCTCGAAGGAGATTGCACTTTTCATCAAATCCAAACTTATGTTCAAACAGGGGAAGAGAAAATCTCTGACCCTTTTTTTGGGTAGACTTTTGGCACGGGGAGTCGTTATGAAGACGAAGACCTGGTCTCTTTGGATCTAGTTTTAGACTTCTACCTCGGGAATAGTGTGTAGTAGAAGAACCCTGACTTCACTTGTTCTAGGGATCAGTCAGTAGAAGATTATTCGTCTATGAATATTTATTTTTATGTTCACTTGGACATTCACTCGTCCTATTATAACTAGTGTAATTTCTATGACTATTTCTATTTATACACCATGGTGACTTCAGTGACCCTCCGTCTTGGTTTTCCTTCTTTTAACTCCTTCTTTCACTTCTACTTCATTAGACAGGGGTTCGGAGGAAACTATTTCTTTTACGAAAAGGAAAAGGTGACCTATCAGTAAGAAGGTACTTACCTCTGATGCACTACCTATTTGGAGACCTAGACAGACTAGCTAAAAGTCGATAGGTTGCAGTTCTCTTTTCGGTTCCTTCACTCTTGAGATTTTAGTCTAAATCCGTTCACTGAGAGATACTCCGAGACTTCGGGTAAGGTTCCCTGAGAAGGAGTTCGGCGTTCCGGAACTCGCCCTCGACACCCGATTGGTTTCTGAGGGGCCTTCTTGGGACAAATGTCCTCAGGGAAAAGGTCAGGAACTCATTTAGAGGTCTATTATTTTGTGACAATGTTTATTTCCTTCTTTTGGGTCATAAATTTTAGGGAGAAGCAGGTGCACTTTCAAACCTCTGTCTCTTAGAAAAACTACTGTGTTTCCATACACAAGTTATAAGTTTCGGAAACTAATTTTACCATCAAACACTAAAAAGGATCTACGATTATTAAAAAAGACAAAATCCCACGACCAAGAGTACCCGGATATTTCTACTTTTGGTCTAGTGAGGCACCTCGTACACTTCAACGTAGTCAAGAAGTCAATTTAGGTACATCTTAACGATTTTGTTTTAGAGATGTTTTGTTGGTTCCATACATTTGATATTTATCGTAAAGGTGAGAGAAAAATTACTTAAATATAACTCATAATATTAAATAATAAATGTAAGAAACCTATCTAAAGTAACAAAGACCTTTTTTATCAAATAGAGACACACAAAGACACAAATATCATGTCAAGAATGACCAAAGTGGAATTTTAAAAGGACGAGAAGATGAAAAACTTTTTTATTTAACTGTAGAACTTATGGATGAAAATATCCACTAAAATATCTAAATTAAGAAAATACATCAACAAAGAACAAAAGAAATGTTTTTCTTTCGAAATTTTTAAATTTGATATGTCTAAAAATTTCATATTTTTTATCTTTAAATAGTAGGTTTGGAACAAGGAGTGGTATATCTATCGGTCAGGAAAAAAACATAAATGTATATATATATATATAGTTACCATGGGGTGAGGTCATGAGAACGGACCTTTTAGGGTACCTACCTCCTCGGACCACCCGACGTCAGGTACCCCAGCGATTCTCAGCCTGTGCTGACTCGTTGAAGTGAAAGTGAAAAGTGAAAGTACGTAACCTCTTCCTTTACCGTTGGGTGAGGTCACAAGAACGGACCTCTTAGGGTCCCTACTCCCTCGGACCACCCGACGGTAGATACCCTAGTGTGTCTCAACCTGTGTTGACTTCGTTGAATCGTCGTCGTCGTACATATAGAGAATTGATAAACATATATATTTAAATATACCCAAAAAATTGAAGAACAAACTTTTGTAACAAACGAGAAAGTATTAAAACGACACAAAACTTCAGAAAAACCAAAAAAATCGAGGGTTTATAAAGACATGAAATATACGTCATAAATAAGGAATAACCTTTGAATAAGGAAGTAGACGCAAATAAAAGGAAAAAAGGACTTCGAGTAAGAAATCATTAAGAAGGTCACTCCCAAAGTCAGAGATATACTTTTGTAAAAAATTTGAGAATAGGGACTAAAAAAAAATTAGAAAAAGAAAAATAAAAATAAAAAAGGTACCAACGAGATCCCTAACACCACATGAATAAATTGGAAAGTGTTAGATGAAACTCAAATATGACATGGTGAAATACGAGATATTGACATGGAATACATCAACAGTACCATATAATTACATTAACTTTGGAGGAGGTCACAATGTCAACATTGAATTTAAAAAAAAATAACTTTATTTTTAGTCAGTAATTTCACATGTTAAGCCACCAAAACTACATCAGTGTTGACACAGTGGTAGTGACATGAGAATTCAAATCTTGTAAAAGTAGTGGTATGTTTCTTGTCATGGACGATCGTCAGTGGGAGGTGAAGAGAGAACAGAAGCGGTCAGGATTCGTCGGTGAATTAGATGAAAGACATCGATATCTAAACGTATAAGACTTCATAAGTATATTTACCTTAACATGTTATATACTATAAAGTACTGAAGAAAGTGAGAAAGTCAAAAAGTGACAATGTTCATTACGACCAAACTTGTAAATATATGTTAAAACACACCTACATTCAAAGTAAAAAGAACTCAATATGGATCTTCATCTTAACCACCCGGTGTACGATTGAGACACCGAAGGGACCACCGAGTCTGCCATTTCTTAGACGGATGTTACGCCCTCTGGACCCAAGTTCGGGACTCAATCCTTCTAGGGGACCTCCTCTCGTACCGTTGGGTGAGGTCATAAAAACGGACCTCTTAGGGGTACCTGTCTCCTCGGACCACCTGATGTCAAGTGTCCCAACGTTTCTCAGTCTGTCCTGACTTACTGATTCGTGTCGTGTGTGTACGATTGAAGAGAAAGGTTTCCTCGATGTAGTCAAATATAAGGGTGGTCGTCGTACACTCTCAAGGACAAAGAGGTATAAGAGTGGTTGTGAACAAAAGTAACAGGCAGAAAAACTAAGATCGGTAGGATACCCACACTTCAATAATTATACAGAGTTGACACGAAAACCAAACGGAAAAGAAACTACCGATTACTACAACTCGAAGAAAAGTACACGAAAGACCGGCAAAAGTAAAAGAAACTTCCTAACAGATAAGTCCAGGAAACGAATAAGAGTCAACCTCATTAACAGAATAATAACTCAACATTCTCAAGAAATACATAGGAGTCATGTTCAGGAAAAAATCTGTGCACTAAACCTTTATAAAAAGAGTAAGACACTCAGGATATTACAAAATTTCACTACTCTTAAAATTTTTAGACAAAAATTAACACATAAAAAAAGAGGAATAGATTCTACATAGGAAACTTTTATAGGTCACCTCATATCTAGGTCCTCGTCTGGAAAGAGTCATATTTTACCTACAATGACATCTACTATGTTTCCACTCAATCTTTCATCTTGGTCTCGGGTACACCAATAAAGATCACATAACAATCATTGGGACGGGGGGACTAAGTAAGACACTGGAACTCTATCGGTGTGTGAAGAATATTGGAAGTATATAAATAAGTCTTTTGATGTTTTATTATTGTAAATAAAAGGTTAAAATACCATAAAAACTTTCCCATTATTATGAAAGACTGAAAAATCTCTGCAAACTACTTTTTATATCAAAATTTTATTACAGTTTACGATTAATGTATAATTTATTAAAATAAAAAATAGTTTTATTAGATAACATACGTAACTAATTGAATTGTATGGAAGTTCTTTTTTTAAAGTAAAAAGGATCAACCGACAAAGAAATTTACGACACATAAAAGAAAAATCAATTTTAAGTATCGTCTTTAATGAAAAAACCGAACATAAATCCAAGACGTATCAAACTCTTCAAGAGAACGTGTACCATCGTATAATTATTTTATAAATTGTCAACGATCTCATTAGGTATCGGTAGTTCTTCAGTTTAAACTGAATGCTTGAAAAGTCACATATAACTACAAGTAAAGACACTTCGTCTAATCTCTTCTTTCCTTCGAAGTCCCTAAAACTATTATATGTCAAGAGAGAAGGAACCGTCGTCAGGAAAAGCACCTGAACTCTTTACTACGAACATATAGTTTCGAACATTTTATATTATATAGATATAAGGAAACCCATTTTCATTTATGATGAATTACGATGACTTCACATTCACATGTGAATTTTTTACCAATTTTACCATTGTATATACAATACATATAAAAATGCTGGGGGGGGGGTTTTTATTGATATTCCAGTATTTCCCTATTGTCAATTTTAAAACTTAAAAATTTATAAAAAAGTCCTACCGTCAGTCAGTTCTAATCGTCCTCTCTGTCACCTGTACCTGACATGCAACCAATCACTTTGGTACGAGAATTTTGACTTCTTCGTTCTCGTCTTCCCTCTTCTCTCAGGTTCATTCTAAACAAAACAAAACAAAAACAAAAACAAAAAATTATGTTTCACCTTCCTTCAAATATCAGTATGGTAACGTTACTTCTCGTATTTACTGGAAAAGTGATATTTGGTCAAAAAAGGGGGACAAGATGATTATCATCTGAAGAGAAATCATTTCGAATCAAAGGTATAAAGTCGTGTTTTTTTTTTTGAAATCATTTTTATTAAAAATAAAGGTTTTCTTAAGTTCAACACAGGTCCCCAGTCGTTTGAAGTTGGTCGACGGTCAAAACAGTCATTTGAAAACGACCTTCGGTCGGATTGAGTGAACAAATTAAGTAACGGACACCGACGAAGACACTGTGCCGTCGTCTTAACTGATCAAAGACGTCTCTGGAGTACCGGGGTGTCTGGATTTTATAAATGACGGACTGGGAAATTCTTTTTCAAAGGACTAAGGAGTAATTCTATTAAAAAAGTATTTTCCATATTTCCCTTAGAACTCTCAGGACAAAATTTTTATAATAAAAGGTTTCGTTAAACTATTCCTCTTTTTCCCCCCTAAGATGACTCTTCATAATCAACAACAAGTCAACGATTCAGAACAGGACGAGAAAACTTTTCATAATCATGTCTAAACGTTTACTCGTCATTTGAGTCTGATTATCACTGCACTAAGACGGTAAAAGAAAAAGACATCTTTTCTAAACTGATTTGATCCCCAGATGTCGGGAAACATCCTTCTTTGACTATTAAAAAGTAGATTTCGGAACTAAAAGACTTTTCCCACCCTTGGCACCTTCCTAAACCCAACCGTGGTGGACTCGTTACAAGGACTGATATCTCCGTACACTGTGCTCTAGTTGATCTGACACTTATCAACAGTGAGTAGTGGGAGTTTCCAACTTCTCGATCCTGGACGGTGTAGTCCTACGTTCCGATTTTCGTCTCCGTAAAAGGGTACTAGGAGACAATCTTTGACTCCTGTGAGTCTGACACACACGTAAAGGACATAAGACGACGCTTAAGAGGTCAGATGGACGAGTCCCAGGGTCCAGAACAAGAACGAAGCATATTTTGTGCAATAAAGAGTGACGTCATTTACTCTCTTTTAAAATTGTCGGAAAAGGAATTAAGAAACAAGAAATCATTGTTTATTAATAGGTATGTTAGTTTATCGACCGACGGATGTCACTTTTCCTGTCATCAATGATTTTCCTTTTGGAATTGTCACTGAATCAGAAAAATATCACTTACTGTGTAGTGAAAGAAGAATTCTACTGAAACGAAAATTCTAATAAAACAAGGACCATGATCAAGGACTACAAAAGGAGTCAAAACATCTTTTCCCGTTTTGATTTCATACCGTCGAAACCGAAGATTAAATAGGTCAATTAGATTCTTCTACTATCGAAGGGTTTATATAAACTTTGTTCATTGAATACCTCCACTTTAATCTTGAATTTGATTACTCACCTCTATTGAAACCGATTTATTCCGTATTACTTATGACAACGACGTGTCATTCAGTGAGGTCATTTAGTCTCCTAATCTTGTTATTACTAAAAAAAAAAAAATACAAAGTATCGAAGACACGGAGTCCTTAAGTCCTTCCCGACCCGACCCACCAAGATAGAGTCCCAGAGTATGTCTACCACAGACCTCGACCTTGTCGTCTCCTGATCTGTCTACCCTCTGAGAACCGAGGAGACAGTAGTAAGTCAGAGTCCCAAAGCGGTATATCAGAAAGGTACACCCGATCAAACTCAAGGGATGACGTGTCTCTGATCCAAGGGTCTCATTCGTAGGGGTTTCTCGTTCCATCTCCACGTGTCGTAAAAATACTAGACCTGAGTCATCAACGAGTCATCCTCCTCACGGTGACAGTGTAAATATTCTTGTCGTCCACCCTATCCTCTATAACAACTCGGGTATGAATCCTTTTTTCGTCAGACGGGTAAGATGGGTATTCCATCTAGAAAAAGTATGAATCTTAACTACTTTATATTTGAATTTCTACTTTGTATGGTAATTTACCATGACGATTATAAGTTAAGGTTTTTTTCTAAAATATAGACACAAGTTGAATCATATAGGAATATATAGTTTTTTCCTACATCAGACAGGAGTTCGTAAAATGTCAGTCTTCAGTCGTTGTTTTTCTTTAGTAATTTAGTAATTGAATGATACTAATTGACTGTCGTATATGCCTTACGAAACCCTTACGGATCACGTGTCCTTAATAAAAATGAATGTTTAAACTAGGAGTCTTACTTTTTACTTGTTTACAAAGTAGTAACTCATTAATACCTCTGTGTTAAGATATAGTCCTTGACCTTGTTTATCTTTTGTTTTCATGGACGGAGAGTACCTTAAATGTAACATTATCCCCTCTTTGTTCGTAACACACGATCTACTACCGTTCACGACCTCTTTCTATCGTGTCCTACTCCACGACCTCATAGACGGGCCCCCTCCACCAACCACCACTAATACATCACTGGAACCGTCCAAGGTCAAAACAGTGTCAACAATCGGTTGACTTAAAGAAAGACAAAAACCATTTGACCATAAAAATTTTTTACATAAGTCAAGTCAAGTCAGCGAGTCAGCACAGACTGAGAAACACTGGGGTACTTAGCGTCGTGTGGTCCGGAGGGACAGGTAGTGGTTGAGGGCCTCAAGTGAGTCTAAGTGCAGGCAGCTCAGTCACTACGGTAGGTCGGTAGAGTAGGAGACAGCAGGGGAAGAGGAGGACGGGGGTTAGGGAGGGTCGTAGTTTCAGAAAAGGTTACTCAGTTGAGAAACGTACTCCACCGGTTTCATGACCTCAAAGCCGAAATCGTAGTAAGGAAGGTTTCTTTAGGGTCCCGACTAGAGGTATCCAACCGGGTTTTCAAGTAAGCCCAAAAAGGTATGGCAGAATGTCTTTTTGGGTTTGTTTAAAAAACCGGGTGGATTGTCAATCATGAGACTTCTACTTTAATCGTAAACGTATAGTTTATACCTTAACTTAAGTAATAAAGATATTGTGACTTGATGGTCCACAAGTATTATTACGTTCTTTTATGAAAAGACGATGTAATCTTTTTATTTCTTGTTTTGTCATATCTCCGAAAACACAGTCAATAAATATATGTCAAATAAATTTGGTATAAAAAGTGGTAAATAATACGACATAAAAAGAGAAGGAGTGTCAAGGAAACCATCAAGGAAAACCAAATGATACTTAATATGTACTCGACTATCTTTTTCTACAGAATTGTAAATATTATCATTTTTTTTGGGGTCGTAAGAGCAGTGTATTTATTTCCTGTCAACTTCCGTATTGTAATTTTTGGAAACCTTTACATGTCACTAATGGGTCTGAACCCCAAATAAGAACGGATTATGTGTAGATTTAATAAGACGCCGTCAAGAATTGTTCAAAGATACATAATCAGATGGATCTTTCGTTTTGTGAATGAACACCGGATTCGACTACGAGAGAGTGTATCTACCTCTTTCTTTCTACTTACTATCGAACCTTCTATACAAACTAGCCTGCTGTGTACTTCTTATACTCAGGACAAACCGTCTCTCGAAGGGCGTCCGTCGTCTACTTCTCTTCCTTAACAGTTGATGATGTTTTTTTTGTTTGTCATTCCGTCAAAAGGAAGTTTAACACAAAAAAAAAGGTAATATGACTCAAATCATTTCATTCAATAGTTAGAATAATTGTCTCCGGATTACTCCATAGAATTGTTAATTTTGAACTACAAATAACTTATTTAAAAAAAGTCAAAAAAAAATTTCTATTAAAGTCTAATTATCTTCTCAATGGTTTTTATTAAGTTTCCCAATACGAAGTTACTTTTCTTCTATAAACTTACCGGTCATTCGTGTACTTTTCGACCAGTTGTGAGAACTTGTAGTCCCTACCACTGTTATGAAGTATGGGTGTCTTTACCAACCTATTGTACATAGAGATCGTTCTCACTTCTCGTCGACCTTGAGAGCGTAACGACTACCTCATCTTTTAACCAATATGAAACCTTTGGTCAAGTCGTCCCCCGAAAAATTTGTCGAAATAACTCTAGTCAGTCAAAAAACATTTCAATTCGTATATGGACACAACACTGGATCGTTAAGGTGACGAGCCATATATGGGTGTTTTTTACTTTTGTACAAGTATGATGAAGTGTTACTTTTCCTCCATTGATTATCTGAGTCGTTGTACCTAATCAGAGGTTTTAAACAACTCGGTCTGTTTACATTTTCTACCTCTTCTTATATACCATATAGTAGAGTAACTATACTTCAAGATTTTGTCTGTATTGATTCGATGTCACTATCTTTAATTTACTCACTGATATCTCCTCCCTTCTCTGTATTCTCTTACAAGAACACGCACTCTCTGTTATCTTATCCATTGAACGTACCTGTACAAGTGATAGAACCAAACCCATCGTCAATGTGACCTTATATGTGATCAGTTTTAAGTAGAATCACGTGAATTTTAGTCATACACATTTAATACGGAGTTATTTCATCTACCAAAATTTCAGAAGTCACCGAAGGGTCACGTGAATTTTAAGTCTGAGGAAGAGAACCGAGGGTTCCGGGTAGTACCAGACCATGGACGGGTGGGTTGTAGATTGGGACGGGGGCAGAAAGGGTTGTGAAGGGAAAAAACCGTTTAATTAGTGTGACAGGAGGAAAATGTAGTATATTATATGGTCTGAAAAACGGTAACTCCTGGAAATGGATCTTGTAAGTGGTAAGCATGAGAACAGTACTGACTGAAGAGAAATTAGTAGTCAATAATGGACTTTATAAGTCCATCGGAATCGACAGACGAACGAATTACAGATTAACGAAGTGACGTCACATTTAAGGTACTCCTGTCGTCTGGACCGGAGGGGACAAGATGTAATCGTGTTACGAGTTATTTAAAAGTATTAAACTTGTCTACTATCGTTAATCGATAAAGACTCAGATCTGTTGAACTTTAAGTCCAGGTACCCAAAAGTAAGAATAAGACAGTGGTCAAAAGATTATTTTAAATTTTTAGAAAAATAAAGGATAAAGAGTTGATGGAATTTCAGTGTAATGTTTTTAGTTGTCATGATTCACATGTCTAATTTTGGATAGAACAATAACAGTAAACCACGGTTTACTATTATCCGTAGATTCATCAAGAAAATTTCAGATTTTATGAAAATACCAATACTAAAAATAGAGAAGTCACTAAGACTCCACTCTATTAGTCGTGAGAGTAATCCGTCTGCTTTTTCTGTCCTTTCTTAAGTAATGTCTCTTGAATTTGATTAACGATCCCGGATCTCATACTTTAGGTTATTTTTATCTACAAAACCGTATACAGAAAAAAAAAGGGGTTTTTCTTGGTTTAATGAAAAATCATTCAAGAAGTAATTCAAACACCATACGAACAAAACAAATATCGAGGACCACTATTTGTTCTATTTCAGTTTGTCTTTCGTAAACACCTCGGTATAAAATTTCCACTACTTTCCATACCACCGAAACCAATTATGGTCGTTATACTAATCTTCATGTTGTCTTGATAGAAACAGTCTCGTAGAGCCTTGACACTTTTAACGATGAAACCAATTTTAGTTTACGTATAGTAAATGGAAGACTGGTATTGTTTTTACCTTGAGTCCATATTTTTTACTGTTTAAAAATTTTATTCCTTCAAAAAAAATATAGTGTGAGAAAAAAAACCTACCACCACTGTCAATAAAAAAGACGAAATAATATTGTATGAAATAAGAATAGGATAAAATAGTACTTGAAATAAACTTGAAGTCCTTAAACAACTTATGACATTGCACCCGAAGGGACCACTGAGTCGATCATTTCTTAGACGGACGTCACACCCTCTGGACCCAAACTAAGGACCAACCCTTCTAGGGGACCTCTTCCCTTACAGATGAGTGACGTCTTAAGATCTGACCTCTTAAGGTACCTGACATATCAGGTACCCCAGCGTCTCTCAGCCTGTGCTGATTCACTGAAAGTGAGTGATTGATCCACCGTTTGGAATCCAAACACGAAGTCTCAATAAAATCCTCTTAAAAATTTAGAATTTTTTTTAAATTTGTCTTTGTCTACTCTAAGACTCGTTTCCTGTACTGATTTAAGACATATTTGAATTCTCAGGTATTTGACAAACTTTCTTTTATATCAGTATCGTTATAACAAAATAGAGAAGAAAGAATCAGAAGGAAAAATTCAAGTCACAACTAGGTATTAACTCTCAACAACCTAAATCGTGTCATTCCTGGATCTTAGAATGTGTAAAACTTTATTCCGTGAATCTCGAAAGGAAATTTCTTGTCGTGAACGGTTGACAGTTTTATGGAATTTTCTTATCTACACTATGGGTGTTCAGTAAAATTTTATAGGTAAAAAAACTCAGTCTAACTAATTTAAGTGACCCCAATAAAGACAATATTTCTTTAATACTACAATACATTCAGAAGTGAATATTCAAACCTCAAAAGATATAACCTGAAGAATTTCGTCCTATATTCATATAATTAATTAATTAAGGACTAACGAAAAAGACTGGTTTCATGACGTATGGAATAATTAGGTATTATGGAGTCATCGAAACTGGGAAGATCCAAAGGTCACCAAGTGTCATCCTAGACTAGGTAAATTTCACTTTCACAATCAGTGAGTCAGGTTGAGAAACGTTGAGGTACCTGACATCGGGTGGTCCGAGGAGACAGGTACCTTAAGAGGTACCGTTATTATGACCTCACCCATCGGTAAGGGAAGAGACCCCCTAGAAAGTCTAGGTCCCTAGTTTGGACCCAGGGGACGTGACGTCCGCCTAACAAATGATAGGTTCGGTCGGTTCGTGTTTACTATCAACACGGATTATATAACTTCGTAAATTCCACCTGTCTTCGTTGTTTTCTTTGGCAATCTCTTTTGTCGTTTAATGTACGTCTGTTTACATAGACAAGAAACCCCTCTTCGTCCAATCGGGACTATGTACCAAAGTATCATGATCTTTGACTCAATTGTCTCTGTCATCAGAGAGAGTCAACATAATAACTTATGGTCAATGACTCAAATTATTATGTCGTAAGGAAAAATTAATCCAACAAAATATAAAATGGTGTGTTAGATTATTGATTAAAGTCGGTCGGTCTCCCTTTTTATCCTTCATTATCAATAGAAAAAGTCAATCTTTTTTCATCATCCGTGAATTATAAAATCACTTCTCTCTTACTTCTTTACGAAAATAGAGAGTGTATGACTCCTTCGTAAAGTTTATTTTACTTACTTACCCCTAATAAAAAGGAGACCTACGAGTGCAAACGATTAAATTCTATATTTGGTTTCTAGAGATATCATTGTCTATTTAAATAAAAAAGGGGTCTCTCTGACTTAATGTTTTAAAAGGAGTATAACTCCACCAAGCCTTTTTTCTTCTCTCTTCTTTTAACGAACCTGTGTGTACATTCCTTACACTTTAACATTCATGTTTACATTTGTGACAGTAAACCCCAAAGAAACTTCTATACTGAAGTACACGTACTAAAATTTTAGTATCTATATTTGGTATAAACATAGATCTTCGTTCAAACTCGGTTCTTATTGTCTTATTCATGTATCTCATATGTCTGACCGACCCTGGACTCTCTCTACTTATCTACCTTTCCTTTTGGAGGTAAAGAGAATCTAAGAGAAATTAACTTACACCTCGGAGTCATGATCAAGAATCAAGAATGAAGGTCGAATTCTGTAAATACGGGAAAAAAAAAAGATATAAATAAACATAAAGAAAATTAAAAAAGGGGAACACAATATCACCTCTGATTATGTATATGACAACCCCTTTTAAAACTATAAAGTCAGTCTTTGAAACGACATTATAAAAAATGAATTTGTGGTCGTGAGAGTCCTTTACTCCATATGAGTATTAACAAAAAAGATTTGTTGGTCATGTTGGTATTCGAGAAAAAAAAAGGGACTTGTAAAAGGAAAGATTTTTATGTTACTTGTCTGAGGTGAGATAAGAATCTTGGGTGGACGTAAAGGGAACAAATGAAACCCACAGAACCTGATCTACACATAGAACTTCATCTAACATGATTAACAGGAGAATGACTTCTCAGGACCCGTCCAAGACACGAAAAGACTTTGAACGACAAAAAAAGAAGGGAACGACAGGAAATCGACAACCTAACAAAGGTCGTTACATAAATAAAGGGGGAATTTAAAATAAAAATTTTTGGTATCGATCTTTTAGGGTACGTGTCCCCTCGGACCGCCCAACGTCAGACATTCCAGTGTGTCTCAGCGAGTACTGACTTCACTGAAACACGCACGTGTGCACGTGTGTGTGTGTGTATGTGTTCGTGTAATTTCAATGCACACTTATCCAATGTCACGTCCATTCGTAAACCACTCTGTTTACGAGAGTATTTTATTGTCACTCTCACATTTAACTCTAGTGATTAAACCTTTCGTTAAACCTCTATTCTTCGTTTACATAGAACTCATAGTTACATAGTACTCAAAAGTATTATGTTTGACTTATATGGTACTAAAGAATTGATTCCTTATACTAGATATGATTGACTTGAAGGGCAAAAATCAATATTGACCTTGATTTTAATGGTTAATCTTTTTTGAGAAAGTGACCTTTGAGAATGAAAGGAAGAGACTTTAGTAAAAAAACACGACAATAGGTCAGCGACTTCTGTAACAAAGTACGCAAAATAAGGAAAAAAAAAAAAATCAAAAAATTCTATCTCCAATTTAGACAAGGGACAATAAGGAAGTACTGGTCCTCACTTTCACGGTTAGTGTACATAGATTTATGACAGACAGACGAATGTCAAGACTTTATAAAGGATAAAGTATAAGGGACACTCTATAAGTCACTTGTACGTTATGTACACCGACACATTATCAGTCGAGTTTAAAGTGCAGTATTTCGCTCGTATGTGAACGATGGAGGTCAAGAGTCTGGAATGGAGACTCGGAAGATATACAGGTAAGGGGATCAACAAATTTGGTCTCTAGAAAATCTATAGAAGAAAGTAGAGAGTATAGAGTCATTACCTAGATAGTCGTTTAGGATAACTAACATACAAGTTGTGTCGTTATCAGAGAAGAAGGTTTACTAGAAAAATCTTATTTTCAATTTAGTACAGTCAGAAGTCGAGTCTTAGGAATTTACAGCAGAGGAGATTCTTACTTTAGTTTCGGGAATAGTTCCTGTTATCTGAGTGGGGGGTAAAGGAGAGACTGGAGTAGAAGAACGTGAGAGGGTGGACGAGCGACACGACGTCGGTGGGAGTGGATGACAACAGAACAGACACACTTTCTTTTTATATGATTTTTGGGAGTGAATTTTTTTAAGACTAGGATCAGACGGTGAACGTTATCCACTATGGTAACCATTTTATAGTGAAACTAGAAGTCAAGGAGTTCACACTTTGTCTTAATCGACCTAACACACTAGATCAGTAGACACAAAATAGTTTGAAATGTGGTAACGAAACAAAAGAAACCTAGATCTCGAACTTCTGGACATATCAAAAGTGCATATTCAAAATAGAAAGAAACGTGCTTCAAATCCAAGAAATACCAGTGTCAACGTTTTTTATTATACCGAAACTAGGATTAACTATCTAGATCAAATTTTCCCGTTTCAGTACTTCCGATGTTGGAAGTTTCGATTTGAAAATAAAAATTTTTAACATGACTTTCCTTTTACTGAAGTTTTGTGTGTGATATAGGTTTACTGTCAACTCTTTACACGACAAGTCTCGTGTGCGGAACCGAAAAAACAACGACCAGACTCTTTTTAATTTTTCAAACATACATACATTTAGTCGATATGGTGACTCGTGTGAGTGACATTTCAAGTCGACCGAAAAAAAAAAAATCAACATTATGACAACTACTTCCCATGTCATACAACGGAATGTGACATTATGTTCGGGAGAAGAAACACCTTGTTTGTAAAGTGTCTGGTGATTAATAATAGTCATTAAATATTCATCATTAAATGACCATCCACCATATTGAATGATTATAATAGGTATTCTTAAGTAAAAGGAATCGTACGACTTATGAAATCATCAAAAAAGTCGAAGACCAAAAATTAGGTATTCGTATTGTGAGGTGAATGATAAGGAGTCACCTTTTGGATTGGTTAAAATAATAGTCATAATACGTCTAAAAGGTCGTCTTCTTTCTCTTTTCTTCAACCGAAGGACGAGTTCTGTGGCTAAAGCGATATAAGGTGGGTTGTGTGGTCTCTTAAAGACCCTTCAACCAAAAGGAAGATGAGTCTGTACATACCTTTCTCCACTCTCATATCGAATACTGTAAAACCTTGAATTTTTATGACACATATTATATATATGGGTTCAGATTTGTAATTTGAAAAAGAAGTACCAAGAGATGGAAGACGATATTCAACTTTCGGTCAAAACACCGTGTTTATGTCAAAGGATTTCTATTTTCCGAATGCAAATTGAGAAGTTTATTGAAGTAACCTTAGTAACAAATGTTCGTACAATTACTTAACACATACACAATGGGACGAAAAAAATAGTAAATTTAAAGCCTTTCATTAAAGAGAAGACAAATCAGTAACTTTACTGAAAATTATTTCATTGAAATGTTTTCAACGGTTTCAATGTAACAACTTTTCGTAGAAAAAAAAAATTCTCCGACGACACTTAAACCTACAATTTTGAAGTGAATAGTTCTTACGATCAATAAATATTTGGTATAAACTCATTTTTTCTGAAAACAAACCCGTTGACAATTGTACGTTGAGTGAGGAAGTTTCTGTCGTGAATGTAAATTATCTCAACTTCTTGTATACCCTCAAAATTTCGAGGTCTAAAAAATCGACATTCTTCGAAAAGATTTTCTACGTTTCAGATAATGTCGACAATGGTATGAAGGTGAAAGGGAAAATCGTCCAGGAGAAACTGTACTGCAGAGACGTAGTCTATCAATCAGACCTATCTCGGACACAAACATGGGGACTATCCAAGAGTCCCATACCGTCTGTGTCAGGAGGGACTTTTTGATGTAGTACCTCTTAGTTTATCAGACTTCTCATTCATGTCCCTGGTACAGTAGAGTAGATTATCGATGACTTTTTTTCAGAAGAACTATTCGTGGCTTTAAATAGGATTGTTAGCTTTCTAGTACAAATTGTGAACAGGGGTAAACGTGGGTTACCTTCCATCTGATCCTTTCACGGATTCGCGGGGTTAAGACCTCAGTCTACAACCGTCTCAGGGGTGAGTGAAGGAAGGGTCGAAATCCTTGAACTCACTCAATAACCTGAAGGGACCCAGAGGTATTCGAGTCGACACTTTATCCACATCACCTTCGATGACGTCTCCTGACACTCAATAGGGTCTGTTGCAACATATATCGTGTGAACTATTTACAGACGACGATAAAAATCATGTTTACTCTTTTGACTACGATTCATTATTTTAGTAAGTAGTAGTGTTCGCCGATTATCTTTTTAGTACACTTGAATTTTCCGTACTGTACTCTGTCTACAACTGACCTATATACGATTTTATGCATACAACGTTTGTATCAGAAGATTTAAACACTAAATAAAAATTCCAATGTAATTTCTTCTGGAACTAGGAACAGGAGCAGGTTTTTCTGCCGTCGGAATGTTACGTTACAAAAGAGGTTTTCCGTTTCTCGTCTTCTGTATTTACAACTTCGTTTTTGTCTTCTCTCCTGTTAAAAGAAAAATCAATAAATATCAATTTCAACCACAATTTGGAACTAAAAAAAAACTAGAAGACATTTGACCAAATATTTAGTAAAAAGATAACTTTTACAAAAATTTACCGTAAATGAGTAGTGTGTCTGTTGATAAATTTTTACACCTATTCAAATACAACATAAAAGAACGAAAACGTGGAACTTTTATTCCACGAAAATAAAACGTGAGATTTAATTCTCAACAAATAATGAAATAAACCATTATGGGTTAATGTTAAAACTTTTATATTAACAATATCAGACTAAACAAAGGAGAGAAGAAAAATGAGGTAGAAGGGAACGACACATGTAAGTCGTCACTGAAGTATAATTGTAATGTCTAAAAATAAGAGGAAACATCTAGTAAGATTACGGGTTGAAAGTTCAGAAAAATTTTTACGATTTAAAATTATCAGGAAATTGAAAAGTCGAAGAAAGCAAGTAATTGAACTTCATGATAAGACAACCTCTTCCTTTACCGTTGAGTGAGGTCATAAGAACGGACCTCTTAGGGTACCTGTCTTCTCGGACCACCCGATATCAGAATATCCCAACGTTTCTCAGTCTGTGCTGAATTCTTTAAATCGTACGTACGTGTGTGATAAGACATCACTTAAGGAAAGTTTCACTGATGTCTATTGAAAGAAAGGAAACGGTACATAATATCTAATTGTAGGACACTAGTTTTATAAGGTCGGAGTAGAAGGAGTAACTAGTCCTAAAAGTACACTTAATTTACTGTAGTCAAAATACAAAAGTGTCCTAATCTTTAGTGAATATAAATCATAGATGAATATACAATCTGGGAGAAACATGTAACAAACCGAGACTTACACTAGAATCAAGAAAAATATTTGTCGAGATAGTATCGAAATCAGTCGTGAAGAGAAGGGAAAGGTCTAACAAATATACAAACTAAAAACAAGAGACGACCGTCAGTTGATTAGAGAGGGTTATCATCGGTAAGTGACCAGTGGACGATATACGGTCCTTGACACGATGTGAGTAGTGTATCAAAAAAAGAAAATTAGAAGTTTATTAGAACACTTAAATACTTAGTTGAATTATGATTTGACATTTTTTTTTTAGTTGGGGGTTTAGTCTAATTTATTGTTTACTGATCAACAAAAAAAAAGGAGTACAACTTTTCAAACCTATAGTCACCAGGTTTCGACCAGACACGGGAGTACCATCTGGGTCTAAAGAAGATCGAAAGACGAGAAACTATGAAATATACACCGGAGGTAGGAAAATAACCAATACGGTGGAGATCGTAGTACAGGTACAAGATCCGTCCATCTTCTCTTTTCTTTTTTTTCGTGTGTAGTAAACAAAAACAGGGAGAAATTTTTCAAAAGGTCTTCCGGGAAGGGTCACTGAACCGATGGAGATTATTGTCTACTTCAATGTCGAGTCCCAACGGACTAAGTTCTTAGTCGAACAAATCACGAAGACTGTCCACCCTCAGTCTTTGTGGGCTTAACCTTCTCCCGTGGTGTCCTACTCGTCAATCTCGACATATGCAGATCACTAAACAAAACAATTTTCCATTGTACTCGTCCCTGTTATCCTCTAACAGATGGACTATCACCGAACTGTCGTAAGGTCGGGGAATTCGTCGTAAAAAAGTAAAAAGGAGTCAATGGGACACTCTAACCCATTCGACTCCAGAGAATGGGTGGCAACTAGTCGAGATGGAAATTTACTTCATTATCTGTGAAAAATTTTTGTGAACAATGTATGTAAATTTACCTCTTCACGTTAAACCATAAATTATACATACTTTTCTGACAGAAGTAAACATTTCGTAGTATCTACAATTTGTCATAAAAGTATGTTTGTACATAGTCAGTGACATACATCAATGTATCAAAGTTCAACGGACACTCGAGAAGTTTCAACTTCTGGACACTAATTTGCAAACTTTTGTACGTTTTGGAGATACAATCGTGAATTGTAATCTAATTGTGGAAAGGACGGAAACTGTCGGTAAGACTAATTTGGTAGACTTTGGATTCCAACAGTCTCCATCGTGAGACTTACTCAATTAGTGCCATGGGTCTATGTATGTCTTCTATTATTGTACGATGGATGGATCTCTTTTCTTGTTCACTTCGTCTTCTTATAAGGATTGTGGAAAGTAAATCACTTTTTAAAGGGGTTTAGTTGACCTTTCCGTCGATAATCATCCGAATTGTATAATCATTGAGCCTTTGACAGTCTGAAATAAAAAACCCCGAGGTTTCAGTGACGTCTACCACTGACGTCGGCACTTTAATTTTCTGCGAATGAGGAACCTTCCTTTCAATACTCGTTGGATCTATCATATAAGTTTTCGTCTCTGTAATGAAACGGTTGATTCCAGGCAGATCAGTTCCGATACCAAAAAGGTCATCAGTACATACCTACACTCTCAACCTGACACTTCTTCCGACTCGTGGCTTCTTAACTACGAAAACTTGACACCACAACCTCTTCTGAGAACTCTCAGGGAACCTGACGTTCCTCTAGGTTGGTCAGGTAAGACTTCCTCTAGTCGGGACCCTAAAGAAACCTTCCTGACTACGATTTCGACTTTGAGGTCATGAAACCGGTGGAGTACACTTCTCAACTGAGTAACCTTTTCTGAAACTACGACCCTCCCTAACCCCCGTCCTCCTCTTCCTGCTGTCTCCTACTCTACCGACCTACCGTAGTGACTGAGCTACCTACACTCAGACTCACTTGAGGTCCTCAACCACTACCTGTCCCTCCGGACCGCACGACTCTAAGTACCCAAGCGTTTCTCAGCCTGTGCTGATTCGCTGACTTGACTTGAGTTAAATTTAACGTAGATCGAATACATAAATTTTTTAGTCTCTTGTAAGAATCCGGGAGATTTTGTTTCTAAATTTTAGGGATCCCATAGAAATTAAGTATTACATTAACGGTTTTTCTTTATCACAACGTTTTTCGATAATGTATTGTGATCATCCAAATCTATCGTAGTGGCTGAGTCACCTGTACTTAAACTCGTTTGAGACCCTCTACCACCTCCTGTCCCCTCGGACCGTCAAGTACCCCAACGTTTCTCTGTGTCAAATCACTGATTTATTGTGTAAAGAATTCGTGAGTAGTTTCGTGAAAATAAAAATGGTCCATATTATGTATGTTCATAATCTTAGTCCGTTTAGAACTGTTAAAAAAAAGGTTACCCCGTTCAAAATTTCTTGTGTGGATTCTTAGTCAATGAGGACTGTGGGATTGTTCGTACTAAAATTAAGACTGTTTACGGTGAAGTCTTATCCGCAAATTTTATTGAGTTCAAAATGGTAAGTCCACACATAAGAGTCGTTCGGATCGTCAAATTTTGTAGAGTTTTAGAAAGAGAAACGACTCAACTACAACAATCTCACCAAGGAATCTTTTGACTTCACACGAACGTGAACCTAAGAAATGATACGTGAATTCCTTAATCACTTCTTCAACAGACGACAGTTTGGTCGTCTCCGGTGTTCTCTCGATGGCCGACTTGTGAATATCTTCTTTCAAATATCCGATTCACTTCACTTTAACGAGTCAGTACAGGCTGAAAAACGTTGGGGCACCTGACATCGGGAGGTCGGAGGAGGTAGGTACCCTAAGAGGTCCGTTCTTATGACCTCACCCAACGGTAAAGGAAGAGGTCCCGTAGAAGGACTAGGTCCCTAGCTTAGGTCCAGAGGGTGTAACGTCCGTCTACGAAATTGGAGACTCGGTGGTCCCTTCGGGTTTAAATATCCGATTTATCCCATATTTAATCTTTGGAAACCATGTCATTACTCTCGAGTCAATCGTTTTTCGAAAGTTGTATCAACGACAACTAATTTGGTTATTGTCCGTTTATTAAGTACCAGGACTGTATTGTTTGTACATGAATGATTCTAGTACCGTAGACCAGGGGAGTGAAGTACCGTTTATCTACCCTTTTGTCATCTTTGTCACTTTTTGATAAAACCCCCCGAGGTTTTAGTGACGTCTACCACTGACGTCGGTACTTTAAGTTTTTGCGAACGAGGAACCTTCTTTTCGATACTGGTTGGATCTGTCGTATAATTTTTCGTCTCTGTAATGAAACGGTCGTTTCCAGGTAAATCAGTTTCGAAACAAAAAAGGTCATCAGTACATACCTACACTCTCAACCTGATATTTCTTTCGACTCACGGTTTCTTAACTACGAAAACTTGACACCACAACCTTTTCTGAGAACTCTCAGGGAACCTGACGGTCTTCTAGGTTGGTCAGGTAGGATTTCCTTTAGTCAGGACTTATAAGTAACCTTCCTGATTACGACTTCGATTTTGAGGTTATGAAACCGGTGGACTACACTTCTTGACTGTGACCTTTTCTGGGACTACGACCCTTTCTAACTTCCGTCCTCTTCCCTGCTGTCTCCTACTCTACCAACCTACCGTAGTGGTTGAGTTCCGTGTACTCAAATTCATTTGAGACCCTCAACCACTACCTGTCCCTCCGGACCGCACGACATCAGGTACCCCAGCGTTTCTCAGCCTGTGCTGACTTGAATGTGTGACCCGTAAATATATGTCCTTTATGCACTGTAGTCAATAATAGGTCATCTTCTGGTCTGTAGTCGTATGTTTCTACGGGTTCTCCAGTTTCTTCGAACCTGACTCACGGTTTCTTTATAATTCCTATTAATCTTGAACTTGGTACGGAAACCTACTCAATTGGAGCTCTTTTTCTCTTTTGTGTTAGATTCAACCCTTTACTTGGGTTTACACCTTTACGATTTTATGATTCCTCACTTTCACTTCAGCGAGTCAGCACAGGTTGAGAAACGCTGGGGAACCTGACATCGGGTGGTCCGAGGAGACAGGTACCCTAAGAGGTCCGTTCTTATGACCTCACCCAACGGTAAAGGAAGAGGTCCCTTAGAAGGGTTGGGTCCCTAGCTTGGGTCCAGAGGGTGTAACGTCCGTCTGTGAAATTGGAGACTCGGTGGTCCCTCGAGACCTGTATTAAACCAAGACCGGGGAGTGAAACATTACTCCTTTCTTTTCGGGTTTCTCTCACTGAACGTTCCAGGGTTGTCGGACCCTGTTCTGATCAGACCCCGGAGTCAGACCACGAGAAAGTGGAACTTCGTATGACGGGTGTCTATTTAATCTCGAACTCTCCTCCCGGTACACCGTAATAATCACTCTCTGGTATTTGAACGCAAAATTTCCGTTCAGAATATTTATCTCAAACCTGAACTCAGGCATCAGGACACCAAAAGTTTGACAATTATCGTCTAGGGTAATAAGTTTAATTTAGTCAAATGTATCTTATAGTCATTAGTCATAAAATTTACGTGTATAAATACAATTCGTAAGTTTAGACAGGAGAATATTTAGATTAGACACACACACACACACACACACGCGCGCGTGTACACGTGTGTCAGTATAGACTGACAAATGTTGGGATACCTGACATCGGGCGGTCCGAGAAGACAGGTACCGTAAGAGGTCCGTTCTTATGACCTCACCAACGGTGAAGGATAAGGCCCCCTAGAAGGGTTGGGTCCCTAGTTTGGGTACAGAGTTACGTAGGACGTAACTGTCCGTCTAAGGAATGGTGACTCGGTGGACCCTTCGGGTTTAGTGACTCCGATCTTTTGTGTTTTAAGACTCTATTTAATACCTGTCGACCAATGTAGTCGGAGTCGTAGGTACTATAGGATCAGTTTACGAGGAACACGGGGTTAAGTTAATTTAGTCTCATAGACCCCCATACCAGATCCGTAGTCAAAAGACCAAAAAAAAAAAAATTTGGAAGAATCCACTAAGATCACACGTCGGTGTAGACTCTTGGTGATGGGATTCAGTGACAACGTCCGATCAATGTAACATAAACTTGAAGTCACATCTAGTCTTAGTGTACCTTCTAAATAATTTAGTATAAAGAGCTGGGGTTTCACTCTTCCCCGGGGTTTAAATGTAAAAGTATGACAAGGGTCTACTATGATTACGACGATCATATTATTGGTGTTCATGCATTAATACTTTCAGTGGGTCTATGAATCATCTATAAGAACCCGAGCAGAACACTCTTAAAACTAAGTCCACATCGAACTCGTAAAAATTTTTAAGAATATAATAATACTCAGTTCGGATTCTTTATGACGAATTCTGTTGTCGTTTTTGATTTATCGTTGTACGACTCGAAAGTTTGTAAGAGACTGTTTTTCTAACTCAACCCATTATTACACAAGTAAATCTATATTAATAGTCCGTCGGTATATGTATTCTACTCAAACCACTCCCTGTTCCTCATTAGTGTGCATAATGACGATGACAAACCACAGGCCGACCTTCCCGACTTTGTTCGAGATTATGAAACCGGTGGATTCCGTGTCTTGACTGAGATCTTTTCTGGGACTACGACCCTTTCTAACTTCCGTCCTCCTCTTCCCCTACTGTCTCCTACTCTACCCCCACCGTAGCGGTTGAGCTACCTGTACTCAAACGCGTTCGAGGTCCTCTACCACTTCCTGTCCCTTCTGACTGCACGACGTCAGGTACCCTCAGTGGTTTCAGTCTGTACTGACCCGTTGACTTGTTGTTTTTGTTTAAATCATTAGACGGTTCCTTAGCCCGAAGGGTCCACCGTGATCACCATTTCTTGGGCGGACGGTTAAGTCCTCTGTATTCTCTGCACCCAAACTAGGGACCCAACCCTCCTAGGGGACCTCTTCCGTTACCGTTGGGTGAGGTCATAAGAACGGACCTCTTAGGGTACCGGTCCTCGGACCACCCGATGCCAGGTGTCCCAGCGTTTCTCAGCCTGTGTTGACTTCTCTGAATCGTACGTGTGGTTCCTGCTTCTTGTAGATCCGGTTCTTGTACCGTCATTCTTACCCCTTCTTTAAATTCGGTGGTGAAAGACCAACAATGGTCTTGAACCGTCGACTCCCTCCTATACTTCTACTTATACTGTCAAAGAGTCACTCGACTATTGATTGAGTCACCATTGTTCCTTGTATTGTCTTAGTCAACCTACCCCAGATGACCTTTACCCCTCTCTGGGGTCAAATGTAGTAAATATGACACTTTGTGAAGTCAAGTCAGTGAGTCAGCACAGGCTGAGAAACGTTGGAGTACTTGGCACCGTGCGGTCCGGAGGGACAGGTAGTGGTTGAGGGTCTCAGGTGGGTTTGGGTACAGGTAACTCAGTGACTACGGTAGGTCGGTAGAGTCGGAGACAGCAGGGGAAAAGGACGGGGGTTAGGGAGGGTCGTAGTCTTAGAAAACGTTACTCAGTTGAGAAGCGTACTCCACCGGTTTCATGACCTCAAAGTTAAAGTTGTAGTCAGGAGGGTTACTTGTGAGTCCTGACTAGAGGAAGTCTTACCTGACCAACCTAGAGGAACGTCAGGTTCCCTGAGAGTTCTCAGAAGAGGTTGTGGTGTCAAGTTTTCGTAGCTAAGAAGACGTGAGTCGAAAGAAGTGTCAGGTTGAGAGTGTAGGTATGTACTGATGACCTTTTTAGTATCGGAACTGATCTGCCTGTAAACAACCGTTTCATTGCAGAGACGAAAAATTATACGACAGATCCAACCAGTATTGAAAGGAAGGTTCCTCATTCGCAGAAAATTAAAGTACCGACGTTAGTGGTAGACGTCACTAAAACCTCGGGTCTTTTTATTTCAGTCGGTGACAAAGGTGACAAAAGGATAGATAAACGGTACTTCACTACCCTGACCTACGGTACTAGAATCAAAAGACTTACGACTCGAAATTCGGTTGAAAAAGTGAGAGGAGAAAGTGAAAGTAGTTCTCCGAAAAATCGAGGAGAAGTGAAAGACGGTATTCCCACCACAGTAGACGTATAGACTCTAATAACTATAAAGAGGGCCGTTAGAACAAAGGTCGACACAAAGATGGTCGGGTCGCAAAGAGTAATACATGAGACATATACTCTATTTATTCGTCCCATTGTTGTATGTCGGAACTGCATGAGGAAAAGAATAAACCTTGGTCAGACAACAAGGTACACGTCAAGATTGACAACGAAGGACTGGACGCATATATAAAGAGTTCTCCGTCCACTCCACCAGACCATACGGATAGAGAAAGTCTTAAAAGGTGTCAAATAACACTAGGTGTGTCAGTTTTCGAAACCGTATCAGTTATTTCGTCTTTATCTACAAAAAGACCTTGAGAGAACGAAAAAACTACTAGGATGTCTACAACCGTTAAACTAGAGACCAAGGAGACGGAAAAGATTTTGGTCGAACTTGTAGACCTTCAAGTGTCAAGTGTATAACGACTTCGGACCGAACCTCTTAAAATTCGTAATGAAATGATCGTACACTCTACTCACGTTAACACGTCATCAAACTCGTAAGAAACCGTAACGGAAAGAAACCCTAACCTTACTTTTGACTGGAAAAGGTCAGGACACCGGTGACGACTCAAAAGGTTTAAACGACCGTATAACTCACATCGTGAAAGTATCGTGACAGAAAGTCCTAAACTTTATCGAGTTGACCTTAAGGTAGTGGAGGTGATCGAAACAAGCATCACTACGAAGGATTCCGGGTGAACTGAAGCGTAAGGTCCTACAGACCGAGAGTCACTCACTAGTGTGGTAACACTAATAGACCCAGTACTTCTAGAAAAAACATGTCAAGAAGACACATAAGAACGGTGGAGAAGAATTATAGAAGACGAAGAGAATCCAGGGATGGTAAAGACAGGAAATAGCTCGGGTAGAAACGTACTTTACAAGGGAACCATAGACATTAAAAGAACTTCTCTAGAGATCAGAAAGGGTAAGATAACAAAAGGAGATAAAGAAACGTAGCTTACGACGGGAATCAGGAATGTCAAGTAGGTGGGAATCAGGCTACCGATCTCTCCACCATATGGTTGGTCGGTGTCCAATTATAACATGTCACCACGGAAAGAGGGCTTCACCTGGATCTAATAAAATCGTCAGAATGTACCCCGGTTCATCTTCTGTCCACTTTAGACATTCAGGGAAAGATTAGGAGAAGGAGACCCCGTTGTTTGTGTTTCGTGACCCTGAATGGACGGTTAGGGTTCCGGTGAAATATTGTACAAGGGGACCGCCCATCTGGATGCCGCTCCTGTTTCCATTCTATAACAGGACTGGTTGTCAACCGTTGTCAGGAAGTCACCAGTTACCCACTAGAGCCGAACACAACTGTTCAACGAAGACCCAATTGCGCCACCTCCGAGAAAAAGGACCTGAGAACGAGGACCTTGTACAGAGTACAACTGTCGGACCAAGGACAGAGTAGTAATTCATTAGTCATTCGTCGGGTAGGTGACGGATCTTCGTCCCCCTATTATAGTCGGATAAGGACTTGAAGTACGAGCCATTTCACCCAAGGAACCAGGGACAGATACAGGTATCACCACCACCACCCACCTCCCCCCAGGGTATACAGTACGTGTCGACAAAATCGGGGTGTACCACCCAAAAACACAACGAGTTGTTGAGTTCATCCGGAAAACATTGCAGAAAGTGGACAACACTGTGTAACATCCGTTGTGTACCGATAACAGGGTAGTGTGAGATAACGACGAGACGGGGTAAGGTATCCACCCTGGTCTTCGGGTCCTTATGAGTAAGTAACAAAACGGTGACGGAGTCCGGGGGTGGTCTGGGAAGACCGGAGTAGGTGTTCGGACCGGGACCCAATTATAGGGATTTCGGTCACAGATTAACAAATCCTGGCCACCCAGACTCCCCATACGAACAGAGTGGACTGGTTCCTTGTAGGCTAATAAACTATCTGTTAGGTCTAGGAACGTAAACCAGACATAAGTGGTCGGTAGTGGGGCGTCGGTCTACTCGATGTTCGGTGCCACGACGATGAAAATTTGAACTTTCTCCGAGACTCTAATTGTCCTATAGTAGTCATATTGCCTTCTCGAAAGAAAAGGTTGTAGAGGGTATCACCAGTCGACGGTGTCCCGGGGTGTACGATCATCTGACGGTGGAGTCCTAAAGGGGTCGTTACAAGGTAAGGGGTAGGAATAAAGGGTGGTAGAGTCCCAAATGTCTTCAAAGGAGTCGGAGGATAAACGAGTGGTTAACAACCCGACGTGGGGTTTCCAGACTTTCGGAATACCGACGGGTCGGAACGTCAATCTCTTTTTCGGGTCTCTGTTACTGAATAGTCCGTCCCCCCAGAATGTGAAGGTTTTGTTTCCCAGGACCTCACTGTGAGGTGGGAGAGGCCCGTCCGCCCGGTACCATCGTTGAAACGGTGGACCTCCTCCGATGGTAAATAAATATCCCCTTTAACTGGAGTCTAACCGAGTAGTCAATGGTCCCGTTTGATGGTCCCTTCCAGAGAGGGTCGGGGAGTCTAATTGGTGGTAGTGTTCCCACCTATAAAGGGGAAGTTTTTGATCGTCCACCTCAGCAAGACCGGATTTCTGATCTTGTTAGTGATCGGTCCCTTCTCCCGTTAGGGTAAGTATATTCGTCCTACGGTCAGGTATTTCTTCTGTTGTCAGTAGAACTCACCGGACTGGTATGTCTGGTATACTAGATGAAGTCATTCTATCGACTCTCCCTTTTGACCTGAGTTTTGTTCCCACTTTCCCCAAAGATCATTAGGTCCGTTACCAAATTGTTTCGATTCGGTCATTAAGAACCCTTTTCTCTCTTTCCGCTCGATCCCTTTAGGAGATATAAATTTACTCTCTTCCCTTAAGTCCGAAGGTTCACCCTGTCTAACCTTTTTTTATAGTAGAGATTCACGAGATCTCGACGACTTCTCTGTTACCGACTTCTATGATTCCAATGTCTCTCTACTCTACGGTTGTCCCCTCGACATAAGACGATAGGCACAAAGGGACCCCTCCTCCGACTCCGGAGGTCTGGAGGGGCTTGTCTCCCAGAGAAGGTCCTTCTCCCCTCTCGGGTTGTCCTGGTGGCTCCCAGAGGGTTCCGACGGCACTGTCTTGACCTCTGACTCCTCGGAGGAAGTCGAAAGGGGAGTTCCACAGTCAGTGTACAACTTCAATGTAATCTTCCTCCGATTTTCGACACGATTTTTAGAATTCTATTACCGATTTTACCATCGAAAATACATAAAATAGTGTTATTCTTTTTTTAAAAAAATTCAAAAGTTGTCTGATAGAAACTACGATTAAACACCAACACCAACAAAATTAGCGCTTCAGCATAGGCCGAGAAACACTGGGGTACCTGATATCGGGTGGTCCGAGAAGACAGGTACGCTGAAGGGTTCGTTCTTATGACCTCGTTCAGTGGTAAAGGAAGAGGCTCCCTAGAAGGACTAGGCCTCTGGTTTGGACACCGAGGACGTGACCGTCCGCCTAAGGACTGGTGACTCGGTGTTCCACGATTTTTCTGGTTGTTTCAAGTCCTGAAGGGCCCCGAGAATCAACTGTGTCAATAGATTGAATGGTCTAATTGATTGGTGGTATGAGAAGCAACCTTTCGGACCGCCTGATACTGTATCCTTGTCCCCGACACTCTCTTCCGGAACGACTCTTCTAGTCTTTCTTCTCTCCACTTGCACCCTTAGATACCCTCTTCTAGAAGAGTTTGTCTTATCGCTGTACTTCGGGTGCGCCATCCCCGCACAACAACCGTACAAGTCGAGAATGGACCTCGTCTCGCTTGGTCCCTTAGACCCCCCTCTACACCAGTCTTTCTTTCCGTTCCTGTTCTACTACACCACGGAACACGGGTCTTTCCCGAACCGAAATCAGATTCACTATTTACCTCAGCATTCCTTTCTCCTACACTAAACTGGACCGGATAAAATAATAAATAATAATAATAATAATAATAAAATGAAATGTTATGACATAACCAAAACGGTATGTAGTTGTACTTAGGGGGTGTCCACATGTGCACAAGGGTTAGGACTTGGGAGGAGGGTGGAGGGAGGGGTATGGTAGAGAGACCCAGTAGGGTCACGTGGTCGGGGTTCGTAGGACATAGGACGTAGTTTGGATCTAACCGCTAAGTAAAGAATATACTAGAATATGTACAAAGTTACGGTAAGAGGGTTTAGTAGGGTGGGAGAAGGAGATGGTGTCTCAGGTTTTCTGACAAGATAAGTAGACACAGAGAAAACGACAGAGTGTATGTCCCAATAGCAATGGTAGAAAGATTTAAGGTATATATACACAATCATATGACATAACCACAAAAAGAAAGACCGAATGAAGTGAGACATATTAGCCGAGGTCAAAGTAGGTGGAGTAATCTTGAATAAGTTTACATAAGAAAAATTACCGACTCATTATGAGGTAACACATATACATGGTGTCGAAAGAATAGGTAAGTAGACGACTACCTGTAGATCCAACAAAGGTACAGGACCGATAATATTTGTCACGACACTACTTGTAACCCCATGTGCACAAAGAAAGTCAAGACCAAAGGAACCACACATACGGGTCGTCACCGAATAAAACTTTCCTAATAAGTTCGACTACACTCTTTTCCGACTCTATTGCCCTCCCCGCCCCTCCACCGTGTGTCACCCTCGTTTCTCAATATCTAATGACGTCGATAGGACTCGTTCTACCACCAAATTCTCAACCAATAAACTTCCGACTCGTAGTCATCCTAAATGACCACCAAATCAGTGATTCAGTGCAGACCGAAAAACTCTGGGGTACCTGACATCGGGTGGTCCGAGGAGTCAGGTACCCTAAAGGGTCCGTTCCCATGACCTCACCCAACGGTAGAGGAAGAGGTCCCCAGAAGGACTGGGTCCCTAGTTTGGGTGCAGAGGACATAACGTCCACCCAAGGATTGTCTGATTCGATGGTCCCTTCGGGACTTACTAAAATTTTCCACCGCACGACGCAAAGTACCCCAACGTTTCTCAGCCTGTGTTGACTCGCTGACTTGACTTGACTTGACTTCCATTTACTTCTCAATCAACAACAACAAATCAGTGATTTGGTACAGGTTGAGATACGTCAGGGTATCTGACGGTGTACGGTCCGAGGGAGTAGACCTCAATCCCCAGTGAGGTCTCTAAAACCGAGGTCACATCGACGACTCACACTCTGTCCGGCTACTGGTCCCAAGGTGTGACCCCGTAGTCACCACGTACCGTGAAGACGTGTCCCGGTGTGAGTCTCCTCCGCCCCCGAAGTGAGGTCGGGGCAAGATTCCATCGAAACCCACACCGAAGTAATCCGAGTGTTTTCCTCGGGGGTCTCTCGCACGTCGTCCTTTCTGTGAGTCCCAAGTTGTGTCACGGAAGCTACACCCTCCTAAGTTATGTACAAACAACTTACTTATTTACTACTCGTTCTGACTCTTAGTCTTTTTGACATTTTACTCTTCTCACCTGTTATACTGGAACCGTCAGGGTGGATCGAAGTAGCCGAAGAGTGTTTCTTTGCTGACTGTGAAAAGTCCTCCCGTCTGACTTCTCCGCAATTTTCTTACCGGAAGTCTCGGTCTGTTCGGTCCCGTCCTCAATGTGTCGAGAGAGTGAATCTCATACTGTACAGGTCACGTACGTTTAAGAGGTTCAAAAGACGTGGAAGTTCCATGTTCCAATAACGTCCCTAACTTACTCCACGATGTCCTTGAATGATGTCCCGGACCTTGTATCATTGAGAAATTCACGGCTCTCGACAATAGTAATAACAGTCATAACGTCTCCACCATCACTACTTAGTCTTTCGGAGAACCTCTTCAGTCTTAAACTCGACTCGGAATTGTTGATCCATCTTAAATCTCCCCTGAAGGGTCCCCTACGCTCACCATTCTTTGGACGGATGGTTCCGTTCTCTACGTCCTCTACACCCAAGTTAGGGACCCGACCCTTCTAAGGGATCTTTTCCCGTACCGTTGGGTGAGGTCATAAGAACGGACCTTTTAGGGTACCTGTCTCCTCGGACCGACCGATATCGAGTACCCCAGTGTTTCTCACCTGTGTTGAGTCGCTCACTCGCGTGTGTGTATGGGTCCTAAATGTCTCTTGGTCCCCTCGTTCTACCCTCTCTCCCCAGTATGTGCCTTTCCAAGTACCTCCGTCCTTTTGTCCTCCCCATGAAGTCCGTCGCCACCCCCGAGGTTCCTTTTCTCTTAATGGTTCATCCTCTCTGGTTCCTTCAGTATCGGGTTCCGGTGTGTACCCACGAATTCGACGATAGACATTCCTTTTAACGTGTTTCTTCCGAGACACTGGGGTTATGAGAGATTCGGTGACCTAGGAGGGGTGAAGGATTTACAAGTTTGCGACCTCCTACCTATGTCTCGTCCACAGTGAAGCTTCGGTATCTCAGTAAATTTTACGACGGTAAAAACTTTTTAATTAAATCAAGATGTTTGGAATAAGGTGTCTATACTTAACTGGTGATGAGTAATCGAGTATAAATTCAGTCGTCTCTGGTTTCCGTTTTCACCTTTGCAGAAGGGTCTGGGTCTACTTTTTCTGGTTTCATCGTGAAAATCTTCTTGTATGTGTTTCCCTAAAAGGTTTTGTACATGTTGGAACAAAATATTAAGTCCCGGACTTTCTCTTCGGTCCACCGGATAGACGTCTTCGTCGTGAGTCCTCCGACTATTGAGTCGAGTACCCACACGTAAAGTCCATGTTTCACAGACGACCCCACGGGTCCTTTTATTCAACCCCCTGTTTCCATCGGTCCAATTGGACTGTGTCGACGACTTAATAGGTCTGCGAGGGACCGTGTTGGAAACGGGGGAGAAAGCTGTGTCTTTCGTCTACTTTTGGAGGAGTAGTCCTTTTGGTGTCACCCTCCGTTACAGTTCCTCTGACGGGGGGTTTTATGATTTGGTACTGGATGTATTCATTGCAGGTTTGTGGAGGTTCCCGAAGGGACCACCGAGTCTACCATTTCCTAGGTGGACGTTACGTCCTCTGCACCCAAGTTAGGGGTCCAACCCTTCTAGGAGACCTCTTCCCTTACCGATGGGTGTGGTCATAAGACGGACGTCTTAGGGTACCTGTCTCCACGGAGCCACCCGATGTTGGGTACCTCAACGTTTCTCAACTTGTGCTGACTCGTTGATCGTTTTTTTTCTTTGTGGAAGTTCCCTTTTGTCACACCTTTACAATGTTTATACTAGTGGGTCCTTTAGTCGACAGATTCACTTCTACATGTAGCACCTAGATACACAGGAAACTGGTACATTTATGACGTACAAAAAGTAAGTAATCGCCGACTTTATTTTTGGATGCCGGAAAGCAGTGTTCCTCTATTGGGTGACGATACACTTAAAAAAAAGAGGGAGGAGGTTAGTAAATTAGTCAGTTAAGGAGACTGAACGAGAGTCGACAGTCTGGGAACTACAGTGAAGTACCGAGGTCTTAACTGGGGTATGCGGACACTAGGATCACTGGACGAGGAACAGTGTCTTAAGAAAGAAAGACCAGCCAAAGGATGCCTTGAGGTCCTCCGAAGACAAGTCTACACTCGTACGGATGGAGGGTGTGACTTGTGTGATTACCAGTAAGAGTGGACCTGTCGTTAAGTAAAGAGTCCATTGGTAGACGGTGCAACTTTTTCCTCTTTTCGCAGAACCCCGTCCCAAAAGACCTACCACTGTCGACTTCTCTTCTTATGCTCCAGGTCACATGAGAGACACCTCGTCACTCTAGTCCCTTAATGGGTCTTTGACGTCACCTCACCTTAGGCCGGGCTCTCGACGTCAAGAACTCGGGTGTAAGGATCCCGGGTACGAGATGTTCTCTGTGGCGACGTCACTCTTCGGACGTGTGGGGGTGCTCTCTCGTCCGGGACGAACAGTGTCGGTCTCTGTCTGACGTGCGTCGATCTGGGTCGTGTCGGTCGTTATTTATGTGTTGTTTAATTAATAAATTTCACAGGAACGACTTCGTCATTTTAGAGATATAATTAACATAATTTAAAATAGTAGAAACATTATAAGACATATCCCTACCAACAGAACTCCATTTCGTGAACATGTTAACTCAACGTTCGGGTTGACAGTGTGAATTCTAAATACGAGAAAATCACTTTTAACATTACTGTATTCACACCGAAGTGTACGTCAACACTCTTTCTTATGTGTCTCTAGAGTACTTGTGAATTGAGCCCAAGGGTACTACCATGGTAGAACGTTTTGATATCGGGTCATAGTGTCGGTCCTATGACGGAAGTTGTGATCGGAGGGTAGAATCAGTCTAGAGGGACCAAAGTAGACATGTGGACACACACACATGCACACACACACACACATAAATCAAGATGTCAAAATAGTATACGAGTCCATAGGTGGTGTCAGTAGACTGTTGACAAAAGGTAAAGATTCGAAAAGAGTAACGCTTCTACAATGTATGTTACCTTATATATTGGACATTGTGAAACCCTGACCGAAAAAAGTGAGTCGTATTAAGTAGATTTAACAACGTGTGTAGTTATGAAGTAAGGAAGAATAACGACTGACGACAAGGTGTCACACGTACATGGTGTCAAACAAATAGGACAACTTCCTGTAGACCCGACAAAGGTGAATTCCCGATAATGTTTATTTCGACGATACTTGTAAGTGCGTGACTAAAAACACACTTGTGTTTGAAAGTAAAGAGACCCTTTTACGGGTTCTCACAGTAATGACCTAGTATACTATTATCGTACTAAACAAAATATTCTTTGACGGTTTGACAAAAGGTCTTACCAACATCGAAAATATAAGAGTAGTCGTTACATACTCACTAGTTGGAGAGAAGTAGGAACAGTTGTTGTGGTTTGTAGTTTAACAACAGTGATAAAATCCGTGAGGTCGTCTATATATCACTCTCGAGTAACACCAAAATTAAACGTAAAGGAACTTCCGATTACTACGACTTGTAGAAAAGTACACGAATAAACGGTAGACATATAGTAGACATAAGTCTTGTCGAGAACGGGTAAAAGGTTAACCTAAAAAAAAATTGACAACTTTTAATAAAAATAACTTCACCTTTAAACGAATGAAAAGAGTTATCCTTCAGGTAGAACATTTAAAGTAAATTGACCTTCAATCGAAATGGGATCTCGTCAAAGTCTCCACCACGACTCCCAACAAATACGGACGATCCAATTCATGACGATTCAACGAAGTCAGCACAGACTGAGACACGCTGGGGTATCTGCCGTCGGGTGGTCCGAGGGGGCAGGGACCCTAAGAGGTCCGTTCTTGTGACCTCACCCAACGGTAAAGGAAGAGGTTATATACTTTCACTTTTTACTTTCACTTCAACGAGTCAACACAGGCTGAGAATCGCTGGGGTACCTGACGTCGGGTGGTCCGAGGACACAGGTACCCTAACAGGTTCGTTCTCATGACCTCACCCCACGGTAACGGAAGAGGTTCCATTCATGCTCCCCCCAAAAAAGTAGAAAAAAAAAACCGACGCGACATATCGACGTGTTCCCGAAAGAGACCAACGCCATGGACCCGAAGGGTAGCGTCACCGAAGAGTACGACATCTCGTGCCCGAGATCCAAGTGCCCGAAGTCATCAACGTGGGGACCCGAGATCCTGCACCCGAGGTATCGACGCCGCGTCCCCGAATCAACGGGACACCGTGCACCCCAGAAGGGTCTCGTCCCTAACCTGGGCACAGGGGACGTCACCGTCCGTCTAAGAAATGGTGACCTGGTAGTCACTTCAGGATCATGGTCAAAAATTCTATCCTAGTCTTTCGTTATTTCGTACAACTGCGGAATCTTCGAATCCAAAAGGGTGGAAGATCTCCATTTCTAAGTGTGTATGTGTGTGTGGGGAGGGTGTTGAGACGACTAAATATGGGTAAAGAGACTCGTTTTCCCACGGTTCGGGTCCACTTCTATCTCTGACTTCTCCGAATAAAGACGGGTCTCGTGGACGGGTGAGTCAAGGTGTCGCTACCCGAACTCCCAGTGGACCCGTGTCGACTCGTCCAAGGAGGTCCACTAGTGATCGAGTGAGATATCTTTGACCCGGGTCTTGTCTGAGTCAAAGGTCTCAGTGTACCGGTCCCCTACACCTGTTCTCAATTCCTTACGTCTACGGACATTTGAGTCCCAAATCTCCGATCCTTAACCTCTCGTCAACCGTACCTCCTTCCACTGACCACACATAATAGGTTGGAATCAGTCGTTAGGGTTAGGAAGTCAAGAGACGACGATGGATGGAATAGTTCCGAAAATTGCATAGTCGTGGTCGGTCGTGAGGTGTTGTATCTTTCGAGAAGATTCGGACTGTTTTCTGGAAATTTTACATAGACCTTCACGAGAAGTAACGTTCGAAACTAGGGTGACAGGTGGGTAGGAAACTACAGTGTATTTTTCTAAACAGTGCGACTGGAACAGGACGACTTGTACTGAGAATGGTGAACGAGTCTCCTTGACTTCTACAGACGAAAGAGGAAGTCTTTTTTTTTCTGTTTTGAAAAGGGTAAACGTGAGAGAAAAGTCAAGGAGAATCCTCTATACACCTGTCCCTTTGTGGGACTAACCAATACGATAAAAATTTTCTTAAAGATTATCGTTTATTAAACAAGGTAGACCCTTTTCCGGCTACCGTACAAGTTGGTGGTCCGTACTTAGTCCGACCTAATAAAGGTCGTAAAAAAAATTTTTTCATATAAATCTAGGTGTGACGTGACCAGTAAGTCACAGTAACCGTAAAGGACTGGGATTTCTCCCCGGTTCGGGAACCGACGAGAAGAGTAGGGGACTCCAAAGGGACCACCGAGTCGACTATTCCTTAGAAGGACGTTACGTCTTCTGGGACCAAACTAAGGATCCAGTCCTTCTCGGGGACCTCTTCCCTATCCGATGGGTGCGGTCATAAGACCGGATCTCTTAAGGTACCTGATATATTAGGTACCCCAACGTGTCAGTCTGTGCTGACTCGCTGAATATTGGGAGTTGGGAACTCCGGTGAACGGATAGTGTTATTGTTTCTGTAAACCAAGTGGTGGGGAGGTGAGGAGGCACCAAAGACGGTCGTCAAAGTCCCACCGGCACCACCAAGTGTGACACCCCGAGCACTTGAATTGGGTCGGTAGTCGTTTCCGTACTCCACCACAGTGCGTGGTCACCGGTCCGAAAACCGGAGAGACCCACGACAAGGACTTCGTGTGTCGGAGAGTGACCTCTTCTCCCTCGCCTTTGTCGGTCGTTCACACATCCCTAATGTCTCTATTCTACCCAGGACCCCGGAGTAAGACTGGGTAGATCGAGAGTAGACGGGAGGTCCCGGAGGTCTTAATTTCCGTAAGTATTTTTCCTTCCCTTCTCGTCAGTGAACATGTGAGTACAAATATCGTCGTATAAGTGTCGTCGGTTTTCCACCGTTGTTGGGTTAACAGGGATTTACTTACTTACCTATGTGTTTTAGACGCTAGATTGACAGGCACCCTTACGCTTAACCACGTCGGCGACCCGTCTTGTCATACACACGCACGGACGTACGATTCAGTAAAGTCGACACGGCTTAGGTGCGTTAGGATGACATGGAGTGGTTCGAGGAGACAGGTACTCTAAGCGGTTCGTTCTTGTGACCTCACTCAACGGTACGGGAGGAAGTCCTCTAGAAACGTTGGGTCCCTAGCTTGGACGTAGAGAATACAGAGGACGTAACCGTCCACCCAAGTAATGGTGATAGCGGTGGACCCTTCGGGCCTCTTATCACACCTCAAGGGAATTTTTAGTACTAGGTCGTTAAGATAAGGACCCATATATAGGTCTTTTCTACTTTGAGATTAAACTCTCAATGTGGGGTTACAAGTGTCGTCGTGATAAATATTATCGGTTCTGTACGTTTGTGACGGGAAGTTGTCTTCTGACCTTCTACATCATATCTACCTTTTACCTTATAATGAGTACTTTTCTTACTTTATAATGGTAAACGTCGTTGTACCTTCCTGGATCTCTTATAATATACATTCACTTCGTTCAATCTCTTTCTGTTTATAATATACTGTAGTGAATGTACACCTTAAATTTTTATTATGTTTGTTTAGATATAAGTTTTATCTTTGTCAGTGTTAAATACCAATAGTTTCCCCTTATACCTTCTTCCTCTCCCACATTGAGTCACCATCTCTCGTACGAATCGTGGGTATCCGGGACCCAAGTTGACGGTCGTGGAGGTCCAAACTAACTATTTTTATTATTATTGAAACCCTGAAAGGGCCACCAGGTCATCAATTCTGTGGTACGAAGATGACTTCCCCAGTGTCCAAGTTAGGGACTAGTCTCTTGATTCTAGGACGTACGGTGTACCGTGTTGGTTCCCCTTTTTTCTTTCGTTTCGCCTTTCGCCCCACCCGTCCACTTTATCCCTTATACCTTAATTGTCTGTTGATGATAGTCAAGTCAAGTAAACGAGCCATCACAGGTTGAGAAACGCTGAGATGCCTGACGTCGTGCGGTCCGAAAGGATAGGTAGTGGTTGAGGACCTCGAACGAGTTTGAGTACAGGAAACTCAGTCACTACGGTAGGTTGGTAAAGTTGGAGACAGTAGGGCAAGAGGAGGGTGGAAGTTAGAAAGGGTCGTAGTCCCAGAAAAGGTTACTCAGTCAAGAAACGTAGTCCACCTGTTTCGTAACCTCAAAGTCGAAGTCGTAGTCAGGAAGGTTACTTATAAGTCCTAACTAAAGGAAATCCTACCTGACCAACCTAGAGGAACGTCAGGTTCCCGGAGAGTTCTCAGAAGAGGTTGTAGTTCAAGTTTTCGTAGTTAAGAAACCACGAGTCGAGAGAAATGTCAGGTTGAGAGTGTAGGTATGTACTGATGACCTTTTTGGTATCGGAACTGATCTGTCTGGAAACAACCGTTTCATTACAGAGACGAAAAATTATACGACAGATTCAACCAGTATCGAGAAGAAGATTCCTCGTTTGTAGAAAATTAAAGTACCGACATCAGTGGTAGACGTCACTAAACCCTCGGGTTCTTTTAATTCAGAGAGTGACAAAGGTAATAAAGGGGTAGATAAACGGTACTTCATTACCCTTGTTACGGTACTAGAAGCAAAAGACTTGCAACTCAAAATTCGGTTGAAAAGTGAGAGGAGAAAGTGAAAGTAGTTCTCCGAGAAATCAAGAAACGAAAGACGGTATTCACACCACAGTAGACGTATAGACTCCAATAACTATAAAGAGGGTCGTTAGAGCTAAGGTCGAACACGAAGAAGGTCAGGTCGTAAAGAGTACTACATGAGACGTATCTTCAATTTATTGGTTCCATTGTTATATATCGGAACTGCATGAGGAAAGGGATAAACCTTGGTCAGACAACAAGGTACAGGTCAAGATTGACAACGGAGAACTGGACGTATGTCTAAAGAGTCCTCCGTCCACCAGACTATAAGGGTAGAGAACTTCTTAAAAGGTGTCAAACGACACTAGATGTATCAGTTTCCGAAACCGTATCAGTTATTTCGTCTTCATCTGCAAAAAGACTTTGAGAGAACGAAAAAACTACTAGGTTACCTACAACCGTTAAACTAGAGACCAAGGAGACGGAAAAGATTTTGGTTGAACTTGTAGACCTTCAAGTGTCAAGTGCATGATAACTTCGGATCGAACCTCTTAAAACTCGTAATGAAACGATCGTACACTCTACTCACGTTAACACGCCATCAAACTCGTAAGAAACCGTAACGAAAAGAAACCCTATCGTACCCATTAATATAAGTTATAGAACATTATTGGATATTACCTTTTATTAGACTTTTTATATTTATATATTGACTTAGTGGAACGACATGTGGACTTGTGTTATAACATTTAGTCGATACGATTCAACGAAGTCAGTACAGACCGGGAAACGTTGGGATATGTGACGTAGGGTGGTCCCAGGAGACTGGAACCCTAAGAGGTTCGTTCTTATGATCTCACCCAACGGTACGGGAGGAAGTCACCTAGAAAGGTTGGATCCCTAGATATTTAGTTGACATGAAGTTAAAAACCTTACGTCACATATATATGGTATCTTATAATAAGTTAGTATATTTTCTTTCCTTAAGACTAGAAACAATATTGTACCTACTTAGAACTTCTGTAGCACGATTTACTTTATTCGGTCTATGTTTTTCTTGTTTATAACATACTAAGGTGAATACATTCCATTACTCTCATTAATTTAAACGTCTTTGGTTTTCATCTGATCCGCAATAGTCCTCGACCCTTTCACCTCTTATGCGTCAACAAATTACCCATCTCCCAAAGTGAAACTGCTTTACTAGACTACTACCACTACCAACACGTTATTATTACACTTCCATGAATTACGGTGACTGGATGTGTGAATTTTACCAGTCTTACCACCTGGAATTCTCCCTATACGATTCACTTTACAGTTTTTGTTCATGGTATACTAAAGTGAATGTACACCTTAGATTATTTGTTTTGTTTACTTTTTTGTTTTGTTTTAGTTTGACTATCTATGTCTCTTGTCTAACCACCAACAGTCTCCCTTTCCCCCCAATCCCCAATCCGTTTTACCTAGTTCCCCTAGTTCTCTATGTCTGAGGGTCAATATATTATTTATTCAGTGTCCCTACATTACGTATCGTACCCTTAGTGACAGTTATTATAACAAAACGTTTAGACTTTCAACGATTCTCATTTAGAATTTTTTTATAAAAAAAGAACATTAAAAAGAGTGGTGTTCCTTTTTTTTTAACATTGAAACATACTACTGTCTACCATTAATCTGAATAACACTTGTAAAACGTTACATATGTTTACAACTTAACATGTGGACTTTGATTGTATTGTAACATACAGTCAATATGAAGTTAATTTTTCTTTTTAGGTTGAAATCTTTGAACAATAAATTGAATTTTTTATTTTTATTCTTTATTATAATAAGGAGTAATATCTATGGATGTGTATGGTTAAGGGTATTCTATTTATATAGTCTCTTTTTCTTTTTTTACCCCTGAAGAGACTCCCAGGTGACCGATTCTGAGGCACGAGGGTTACGTCCCCTGTCCCAGACTAGGGACCAGTCCCTTGATCTAGGGTGTACGGTACTGATTCTCAAAAGTACGGTGTTGATTTCTAGAGGTGTACGACGTTGATCGGTTTATTTATTTATCTACAAAAAAATCTTTCTTTTATCTGAAAGAAGTAAATTTTCTTTTTCCTTTTATACGGATTTTACAATTTAAAATACAATACATAGAAACCGGTACTGAAAAATTTTTCCTTTAATTTATATAAATACAAAAAGTGACGGAGGTCCAGGAAAAGATTTCCTTCCGAAGACCCACGGTACCAACGATTCACTTCGTTACTAATCACTGAAGTAGTGGGTCCCTACGCGACCATTTACAAATTGTTACCCGAGAGGTTGTTCTTGTTTTTTATGAGCGTACGTTTATAACCATATGATCATATTTAAAATGACTACAGTTCCTATTACTCAGTGGGTTAAATAATGACGACGATTGTTATTTTGTATGTTGTAAGATTCAAGGTGTATCGTTAACTAAAAGTACCCTATGGTGACTGAACGTCTTGAGGACACAGACGTCGGTTGTTATCACTGTTGACTATTTGTTCATGTCAAGATGGTTTTTACAACTGACCATAAAAGTACATAAAATTATTCTACGTTCACTTTACTACATTACTACATTCGTTAAAAAGCCTGTTTAGTCTACTTCCAAAAACTTACGACCTTTTTATAAAGGAGGTAAGAAACACAATAAGTCTTACATTGTCGGTGTACGTGTTGTACCAACATTCGACTTAGATATAACGGAGGTGGTATAATGACGTAGATCCGTTGGTTATTTTGTCATAAAAGTTCGGAGCTAAATATCGGAAACGACTAACCGTATCACATTTATGAAGGTGACACCGACTAAAGTTAGATGGTTACACTTCAGTGAGCTTCCGTCTCAGTCCCTCCCCAGTGTTTCTCAGGCTGTACTGACTCATGGATTGTGAACGAGGAGTGAAAGCACGTCACTGTTGGCGACGTATCATAAAAGTCATAAAAGTGTTGTCTGCATCTCACTATCTACATATCCATCATTTACACGATTTTAATAATCTTGTACCACTCAAAAATCATAATACACAAAATTTATATTACATAAATCAACGTGCACGCACGTACGATTCAACGAATTCAACACAGGTTGAGAAAAACTGGGGTATCCGTCATCGGGCGGTCCGAAGAGACAGGTGCCCTAAGAGGTCCGTTCTTATGACCTCACCCAACGGTACGGAAGGAGGTCCTCCTAGGGTCCCCACCGACGGGAAATTTACCCCAAAGTAATAACGCTCTTCTATGGTGTCTTCCTTGGTCTCCTTTTTCAATCACTCGGACTCCCTTCCAGGAACTGGGGTCACCGGTGCGTGAGTTGCAGAGACTCGACTAGAGCGGGGTGGGACCACAGGTTTGTCTTCAGAGAAACTTGACGAGCCGGCGTCGCCTGAACTCCCTTCGAACCCCCCACTCCACGCCCCTCTGGTCGAGAGGGTCGAGAGGGTGACGACAGCCCGGACGGGACGACGGTGAAGACGGAAAGGTGTGTTCGTGAGACGTATCGACGGTGGAAGAGCGTCTCAACGTCCATCTTTCTCTCTACGCTATGGAGCCGGAGGATCGAGATCCGGACAGACTTGCAAAAAGACGTCGGGTGGGGGATGGGACCGAAGTCGGGTCCTTTTCAGATGGGACGTCAAGTAGGTACGAAAGAAAAGGATGAAGGGGAGGAAGTTTTTGGAGTTGCTGTCTGGGAGGTCCCTTTTTTTTTTACATGTCCAAACACCATAAACGGTTGAAGACACGATTTCTGTGAAGACGGTACCGACTAAAGTTCGATCACCTGTACGTCAACTTGTCTCTCCAGATGTCAGTCGAGAGTCCTTGTCCACGTCCGTGTGGGGACTTACAACTCCGGTGACCAATAACTACCAGTTTCGGCTTGAAGGTCTTAAATTTTAGGAAGAGACAGAATTTTTAGGTCGAGAACTGTTGTCTTCGGAAACGAAAGTTCTGAAAGCAGGAACGCCACGTAGATAAAGTGGATAAAATCTTAAGTCTCGATTCTGAAACAGACAGTTGAGAGAGGATGGGGCACAGGGGTCACCATTCTCCTCCAGTCACCCATGTTCTTTTGTACCTCTTTTTGTCTGGAACCCTGAAGGGAGTACCAGGATACCGATCCTGAGACGTGAGGGTTACTTCTCCCGGACCCGAGGTAGGGACCCGTCCCTTGTTCTAGGGTGTACGACGTTGATTCCCAAACGTGCGGTGTTGATTCTAGACCACGTTAGTTTATTTATTTATTGATGATTTTTTTGGTTTAATGATAGAGTTTTGTAATAGGTAGTAGGTGAATGTTGAAAAAAAATCCTAAATTTTATCGTTGATGTGACGGTTATCTCCGATGTGATTGTTTAGAGATCGTTTGAACCCTACTTTGATTTCCTCTCCGGTCTATGATCATTAGGAGGTACTTACTTCCTCCCTTCCTACCTCCCTCTCCCACTCCCTCTTTTCTCTCTCTTACCTATGTCTTCTTCCCTCCCCTTAATCTCCCTGTCCTCTTTCTTCTTTTAACGATACACGATACTCAATGGGTTTTACACTATATAAAACAAGTGTAAATTGTTTAATTACCAAAGTCGTGTCCGTGAACGATCCATGTTGATCCATACGGATTGGAGTAAACGTCGACAGTATTCTGATCTGACCGCGAGTACTTCTTCCGCTCCGCGTCCAGTGGCTCCCCGGGAGGGATTGGAAGGGGATGGGGTCCCGGGTACCGGTGACGTCCTTGCCCTCGACTCGGCGGTAGTTCAGTTTCGAGTCAAAAACAAGGGTCACGGAGGAGAGAAAGGACAGGGAGGACTCTGACCTCCCGGCTCAAGGTATGGGGTGGGGGTCGAAGGTCGGACCATCCTCTGGGGTCGTCACTCTCTCAGTCCGATACCTATGAGACCAGGAGACTGTGGACCGGGACCCTACAGATTCTGGGGTACACCTCTTATTTTTCATTCTCTTAGAATTTATAGCCCTGATAGAAGACTAGTGAACGTTTAACAGAAGAAAGGACGGGGAGAGTGAGAACTGTGTGTCTTCCGACAGACTCCATGGAGCTTCACGGAAACTGAAATTTGTCACTCTTTATTAATTTTCACTCTTCACTGTTTTTGTAGTCTAAGGTTTATTGGATTGACGACTAAGGAAGACCTTGGACCCCTTTGGTACGCCCGTTCGGGTCCCTACAGAGACAGATGATCAACACACTGAAGCGTTTTCAACGAACCGGAAAGAATCGACACCAACGGGGTATCGATTCGCCTTTACTACGAATGTGATACTCCAGTTGCATTCCTCATTCACCCCGAAGTTGTCTCCACTATTTCTTAGGTGGCCGGTTGTGTCCTCTGAACACTAGGAAGGGACCCAACCCTTCTAGGGAACCTTTTCCTTTATCGTTGGGTGAGGTCATGAGAACGGACCTCTTAGGATTCCTGTCTCCCCGGACCTCCCGATGACAGGTACCCCAGGAGTGTTTCTCACCCTGTCCTGAATCGTTGATTTGTCGTTGTTTTCTCTTCACTGTCGAATGTCCTTTCTCACTGGACGTTTAGCTACCCAAGACAAACTCGAAAAATAAAAAATAACAAAGGGGAAGGGTCACGGAGGATAAGATCAGGGGAGAGATGTTTCAGTGACAGACGTTATATTACACATACGGAGGTCCGAAGAAAAATTCCTCAACGGAGATCCTCTCTATAGACACACACACACAAAATTGTCTTCACTAGGTAGGTAACAAAGTAACTTGTTACACCGAATCTATTGAAAGAGACAGTCATGTTAATCCAGATGGAGTAAAATCTTACATCGTCGTGCCAGAAGATATTTTCGCCGCGTGTCAATAGATAAATAATTTATTGACCAAATACTTATAAAGAACAATAAAACTTAAAAAGGTGACAATATTTATTGTGACGTCACTTCTTCTATGAACATGAACGAAGGAAGTCGTGTACCAAATTCAAAGAGGGACCCTATCACTAATTGTCGTCTTGAAGTCCCATCACCCAATATGTTTCACTAGAGAAAAAATTTCTGATTTATAGTAAATAACGACAAGTTAAAGTCTCACTGGAGAATTCACCGACATGAGTGTGGGTATAAGGGAGGTCGACTCGTATTCATATGAGTTACTTAAACTTAAAGGAGGTAATTTCACTCCGACTCGTGGTCACATATATTTAGAACTAGTAAAATGATAAATAAGACACTTAATGACCAAATATGGGATCCGGGTAAAAAAGTTAATCTAGGATAAAAAGAAATCTACTACACAACCAACATTAGGAATCAAAACACACCAACAACAACGAACAGTTTTGATTTCGAGACATGTCTGGTTACAATGGGAATAAGTTACGATTAAAGGAATTTCTGCTCTCCATAAAATAGAAAATTGGTGTCGTAGTCGTCTCTCGGAGGAGGTCTTGGTGGGAGGTACTTACGACCACCTGACTTCACAGAGATCTCCAACCTGCGGGTACGGAGGACTCCTGACATTGAAAAAAGAAAAATAAAAAACATAGCCACGTAAATAAATACACCGACGTAGACCAGAATCGACACCGTGTGTCCTTGAAGCTAGAAACAACCCCGTGCGCCCCAGATCATGGGACTGGTCTCTAGTTTTCTAGTTTGAACCCAGTAGACCTAAGTCTCGAGTCTCAGAATCGGTGACCTGGTGGTCCCTTAAGGGACCTTGAAAATTTTTTACTGGATAAAATAGTGTAGTACTGACTGACGAGTAATCTTCCTACCCCGATACATACTTAAGATCTTGACCCTCTCGTTCGGTCTCCATTGATGACCGACCAGTCACAAGTAGGACACGACATCTGTGATAAGCTGTCTAGTGTCCTTTCCTTTCGGTTACGAATATCCTGTGAATGGTATGGACGACCGAAGGGGTCACCGAGTCTGTCATTTCTTAGGTGGACGATCCGCTCTCTGGGTACAAGCTAGGGACCCAGTCCTTCTAAGGGACCTCTTCCCTTACCGTTGGGTGACGTCATAAGAACGGACCCTTTAGGGTGTCTGTCTCCTTGGACCGTCTTATGTCCGGTACCTCAGCGTTTCTCAGCTTGTGTGGACTCGTTGGTTGTGAAAGAAAGTGAATGACATGCACAGTCCACCTCTATTCATTCAAAATATGGGTGTAAGAGTAAATTAGGGGTGTTCGCGTACTACTCCATCCAAATACGTAGTTGGAAAACACTCAAACTAATCATCCTAGCCAGAGGGTTTCGGACTAAACGGGAACGCCTAGACTACTACGACTCTCACCCCTTGCACCACTGAGACGGTCGTATGTCAGTGGGACTCCCACGGTCCGACTTTGTCTACCGACCTGAGAGAGAATTTAAAGAACTAATGGTTTCTCTAGTAGACAAGGTCGGGAACCAACTGGACCCCTTGATTAGTTTCAGTACGAAAGGAACGTTCTACGTTCCGAGGTTTATCCGTTTTGGGTTTGACGTCCTCTCTTCACTATCCACCTCAAGTTTGCCGGTCAGGGACGTCTTTGAGTTTGACAAAGTTAGATTTTCAAAATGAAAGTACGAACGGAAAGTATTCATCTTTGTTTCTACGGAAGGTGATCTATGTCAGTTGTCTAGAGTTCGCTCCCCATCCCTTACGTAACCGTTCCTAGGATTGAAGGGTCCTTTCTTCTCTTTAGGGGTAAGGGGCGGGGGGGGGTTGTGTGTGTGTGTGTGTGTGTGTGTGTGTGTTTCAGTAACTACCTTCTAAACTTCGGACTTGGTAACTATGATATGAGGATGATGTTTTACATTTAGAGGTTTTCTCTTAATATCAGTAAGACTGTACTATGTCGAAAGTCGGAGTAACGTCTGACTCGACTACTCAGGGCTCGACTACCGGACACCGTACACCTAGTGGGCAGGCGACGGGAGTGTATTAGATTTGGTCGTCCGTGCCCTCCCCGACCGCACGACAATGGCGTGATTCTTCTTTCACCGACGACTTCACTCAGACCGAAGCATTAATCTGTGAAATAACATCGAGAGTTGTCATTTCACTCCGGGTTGTTGAAAGAAACTGTCATTTCATAAGGAAGAAAGATGGTCTGTAGCTATGACTAGATTCTCCAGATACGAATATCGTTGCTTTCGTTTTTTGTACCTCTGACCTCTATTTTGAGTTGTCATGTGTGATTACTAAACTTCCTGTTACGTTGGCAGAGGTTTATTTAAGAATCCCTACCTAATTACCTCTGGGGTAACGTAGCTGTACCCACATAAAAATTTGATAATTTACATAGATATAAATAATATAAAGTAAATATGTATAAATCGTATATATAAAGGATTTCCGAGGAAAGGGAAGATTAGGTATAGAAGAACTTTAAGTACTACTATGTCATAGCACCACAGGAGTAAGTGAGTTGGGAGGGTAAATAGGAGTTAGTCTATTCTAACATTTGTTACTCGGACCACAAACACCAAAAAGTCGAATTCCTACACCCCTCCACATGTTTTCCGGTAGATAAACATTCTGACACGGACGTGTGTGTCCCCGTCTTAGGAAGGTTGGTGGTAAGGTTGACAGAGAAAGTTAGTTTGGTTCGCACCACTAGACAGGCGCGGGGTCACACTAGCCTTGTAGATTAGGAAGGTTTAGAGGTACCGGTACATCTGTCTTTTGTAGCTAGTTAGCTCGTTTTCGATGTCGGTCTTGTTAAGAACCCTACAGGGATAACGTTAATACAATTCTTCGTCAAAGTCTTCCTACCGCTACTGTTTGACTTACTTTCAAACGTCTGGTTACTTTTATTAAATATCCTTCTTTTACCAAAAATTAAAATGTAAAAAATCGTACCCAAAAAAAAAAAAAAAAGGGACTAATGATTTCAAACGAAAGGACCATCGAACCTATCCGAAGGGATCACCTAGTCTACCATTTCTGACGCACGTGGTGTCCTCTGGGTCCAAGTTAGGGACCCAGGTCTTCGAGGGGACCTCTTCCTTTTCCGTTGGGTGAGATCATAAGAACGGACCTTTTAGGGTTCCTGTCTCCTCGGACCATCCGATGTCAGGTACCCCCAGTGTTTCTCAATCTGTGTTGACTCGTTGATTGTGTAGGTATGTTTGTTTCAATATGACGAGTAACGTCTTTTACGTCGTTTCGTGTTTCCTTTTTCTTTTCCTTTCTTGGTGTTTATTGGAGGAGGATGGACCGACACTTGTCGAAAAATTGGATTTCAATTTATTTAGACCTCGGTTTACTTGGAAGATCCTAGTTCTTTACAGGAATTCACAAGAGCACAGACGGGAAGTAAAGTTCCCAAGGAGTAGGTGTCAGGGTCTCGGGAACAACTAGGAAGGACACAGTCGGAATCAGAATCCGTCTCGACCCTCGAGGATATTTCACTTACAGGTCCCAGGGGTTCCTTCGAACACAGATCTGTATGGACAAAGTTAGATGAGGGATGTTGGTTTTGAGTCCTTTATCGTGAACAGTAAAGTGTCACTTTAGACCGATTCCTGTTTATGGGTAACAGAATTTAAGCAAGTGTGATTTTACATTTACTCCAGACAGAATTTAAGCAAGTGTGATTTTACATTTACTCCAGACAGAATTTAAGCAAGTGTGATTTTACATTTACTCCAGACAAACTACAAAGACGTTCCCCTTTCATCCTCTTTCGAGTATTGAGATCCGTAGACTCAATCCTTCGTCCTACGGTACTTTCTGCCAGGAGTAAGTCCTTGTTCGGTAAGATTATAGTCCGTCGGGAAGAACAATCACTGAAAATTTCGGACTTATCTAGACAACATTGAACTTTGTACCGATAAGACACTTGGTCGGTGGATTCCCCGAACAAGAGACACTTAACCGAGAGACGATGGAGGTAGTGGACCCTTTCGACCGGACCGTGAGTGTTCAGTTTAGTGTCTGTAGTAAAGAAAAAATGGCAGAAGAGAAAACTTTTTTTTTTTTTTTTTTCGAAGAAACAGAGTACAAAAGATTGACAAGTTCACTTAAGTTTGTCCTCCCTCGGGATAGTCTGGTTCGACAGGTCAAAGTGCACTCTTAAAGAGTAGAAAGGTACCTGAAGAGTCGAACAAAAGCACGAACTTAATCTGTACCGAATCCCCAGTGACTTGGGGTTTACCTAATTTAGGGAATTTAATAGAAACTCTTTCCCAGTAGAACACATAAATAATTTATTTTAATAGATCACAGAAGAAAGTCTAAGAAAATGTTACTTGTTTGAGGGAACAAAGAACCCTTAAGAAACTTCAAGGTTTTCGTAGACCGTATAAAATGTACTCTGAAAAGATCCAAGAAGAAGGAATCTTTGTCCTTCAACTGTTTTTCAGGGTTTGTAAATAAAATCAAAAGGTCTTACCCTTCCTTCTACAGGTTATCCAAGATTTTTATCATTTTCGGGAAGGTGTACTTACACCAGAAATGGGTTTCTCAGTGACCTAAATTTAACAGACTTTAAACAGGTTTTGGGTGGACCTCTGGGGAAACGTAAGTCATAAGAATCGGGACTTTGATCATGTGGACCTTTTACCGAAATAAAGACAAGGAACTATCCTATTTATTAATATTGTTGTTTGTACGAACTGTTATTTTTGAGACAGTAACTTGGTGGGATAAGAGAGAGAACATTGTCCTTAACCGTATAATAACAGGTACCCGGTATACGTGGAACAACGGACCAAAAAACAACAACAACAACAACAAAAAATTTATTAAACAAGTCCACTTTAAGTACATTGTCCTTTAGTTGACAAAATTTCCCTCGTCACGACTCCATCAATCATGTAGGTCACAACATGTGGTGGTGGAGAAAGATCAAGGTTTTGTAAAGATAGCAAGGTCTCATTTTGAGACATGGATAATTCGCTACAGAGGGGACGGGGGGAAGGGATCGGGAACCGTTGGTGGTGAGACACAAGACAGAGATAAATAAATGTTCATTATTAATAATAATATATGAATTTTTATTATTCTCATTTATCTGTACCTCCAAAGTATATTTACTTCAGTGTGTGTGAATCGTAGTACCGAACCTCCAAGTAGGTGTAACACCGTACGCAGTCATGAAGTAGGGAAGAATACCGCCCTACTATAAGAGAAAATACTATACGAGAACCTACACATATGCTACTAAACAAATAGATACCTACCTGTAAACCGATAAAAGGTGGTAAATCGATAACACTTATTTTACACACATATACATGGACAGACGACGACGACGACGATTCAGCGAAGTCAGCACAGGCTGAGACACGTTGGGGTATCTGCCGTCGGGTGGTCCGAGACAGGGACTCTCAGAGGTCCGTTCTTGTGACCTCACCCGACGGTAAAGGAAAAGGTTACACACGTGCGCACGATTCAGCGAAGTCAGCACAGGTTGAGATACGCTGGGATACCTGTCGTCAGGTGGTCCGAGGCGACAGGTGCCCTAAGAGATCCGTTCTTATGACCTCACCCAACGGTAAAGGAAGAGGTTATGTATGGATAGATCCAGGGACGAAAGTTAATAAACCCCGTAGATGGATCCTCATCTTAACGACCCAATATACCAGTAAGATACAGATTGAAAGCTCGACAAAAGGTATCGTCGATGTGTTAAAATGATAAAATGAAGTAAATATGATAAAATACATGTGAATGTCTCACGGCCGCGTATGAGTAACCCACTTAAGTGGTGTCTTGTGTCTACTCTGGGTCCACAGGACTGAGGTCAGGTCCCTTTCCTGTTTGGCCCTATCGTAGACGAGTCCTCTTTTTTCGTCTACGAAACTGAGTAAGCGTGTCAACATTGAACAGGTCCCCTTTACACACACACACACACCCTGTAGGGTGACCGACCTGGTGTTAGGTGTAGTGGACGGCACCAGACCTTTCGGGGTGGACAGGTGTCCATGGTCATTGTGTGTGGACCGGTGTGGGGGAGACACCCGGAGATTCAGTCGGACTCGCATCGACGTGGTACTGGGTTCGTACAAGGACCGATGAGCAGTGGACCGACTTCGGGTATCACTTTTTGATGTTTGTGAGTCCTCTTCCGAGTTCTCCGAGCACACGGACGGAGGTGGGTCCCCTCCTTAGCCGGTTCACGCCTTCTACGGGGCCGAACCGACCCAGAGTCGGTCTCCTGGGTGCAGACGGTGGTGGACCAAGGTGGACTCGTAGGAGACTTCAAGACGGTCACGGGAAGTCTCAACCCCACCCCACCGATTGTGGACTATACCCCGGTGATCATGATAGTACCTTGTAAGAGTTGGAGAACAGGACTTTAGCAAGTCTTAGCGGTCCGTTTCGGAGATCCCCACCTTCCCAACGCCGCCCTTACTCTGCCTTAGATCCGCTACTCCAGATTGAGAAGGAAACGCCAAGTAGAGCAAGGTGACCGAGTGTCTTACGGGACACGTAGGTCGGGAAGTCTGGTCTCAAGGGGACGTTTACAGATAGGGGTGTGACGTCGTAGACTTGACTGACGGACTCCCTTGGAGAAGGTTTGGCGAGGTGGGAGATGAGAGGAATCAACGGGAACGGGACCGGGACCCCTGACAGGTCCGGGGTCTCGGGACGAGTAAGGAACGGGTGTCGGGGTGGAGGAGGGGTCCGGGGGACACGGTGCACGTGGGGCCTGAGAGTGGTATAGGACCTTCGAGACCCAGAAAACACTGAGACCGGGAACGTAGACACCACCAGAAATAAAACCCGAAAGGATACCGAGTCACCGTTCCTTAGATGGACGGTTACGTCTTCTGGGTCCAAACTAGGTGCCCAGTCCTTCTAGGGGACCTCTTCCCTTACCGTTGGGTGAGGTCATAAGACTGGACCTCTTGGGGTACCTGTCTCCTCGGACCACCCGACACTGGAACCCCAGTGTATCTAAACCTGTCCTGACTCACTGACTTGGCGACAGATCAAACGGGAAAGAGCTAGGGGAGGGACCGAGTTTTGAGTGAGAGAGGTACCTGGGCGGGGGATGGGGATCAGAGGGACGTCGGCTCAGTAGGGAGGAGGAAGGTGGTCACAGTCGTAAACGGTGAGGGGTCCGTGGACGTCACGTCGACACAGGGGCCAGTGTCCCTTTGAGGGCTCGTCCGAACGAAGCGAGTGGAGACATAGGGATTGTCACGTATCCCACTAACCGTTCTCTTTTCGGAAATTGCACTTGTACATCTAGTCGAACCAGAAACGGGAATCCGTCCGTACTACCGACAGTCTCCAATTCCCTCGTTTCCCTCGCTTTGTTTGTACAACTTTTGAACGGGACACGGTCAACTCCCAGTCGGTACATAGACGGTCAAAATGGACACTTTGGTGGAGTATAGCTCAGGTGGACCCGGACCGTGACCAGTACCTTCGAACCTACTACCATCGTCGACCTTCCCTTCCCTCCCGTCGTTGGTCACTATCTCCCCGTGGGTCCTTTGTGAACCATCTTACTAACGTGAGGTCCGGGACAGACGACACGTCGTTAGTGATTTATCCTCAGGACCGAGGGAGACCGTCACACTCCTCGTGGAACCACGGAGGGAGGACCGACTGAGGAACACTCTCCGTAGTACCTTATTACCTTTCCCACCTCCAAAGTCTCGGTGCCCCTGGACCCGAGTTTAGGGTCGAGTTAACAACGATCGACACACTAACGTTTGTTTATTGGAGAGACTAGAAGTCTAAGGAGAAGGTTTTTTATCTTTAAATTTTTTTTTAACTAGTATCCTAATAAGTAAGGATCTTGTTTATAACAAAACTCAGAAGTAAACATAGCATAGACTAAATCAATCACCCTTATACGTCGAAGGTTATATTCTGTCTATGTACGTCACCATACTTTGCCGTACTGGACTTTTTTACGGTCCGAGGAGACAGGTACCTCAAGAGGTCCGTTCTGATGATCTCGTCTAACGGTAAGGGAAGAGGTCCCTTAGAAGAGTTGGGTCCTAGTTTGGACCCAGAGGACGTAACGTTCGTTCTAAGAAATGGTAGACTCGGTGGTCGTTGAATTTTATAGGTAAAGAAGGGAAGACGAGAAATAAGGGATCAGTTTTCGTGTCTTAGGAATCTCTTTGGGGGAGGTAAGAAAGTGAGGAGGCCGCGTGAATAAAATAGGAGGTTCATTTCTGGTAGAGTATATTATCATTATAGATTGTGAATGACCCACGAATGACACTCGATCCGTAATAACCTTCATAATTATGAATACACATAAATAAATAATTGAATTACGAGTGTTGTGTCCAACCGAAAGGTTCATTCTTTTTTTTCCGTGTCTCTGTGATTCCTTAAACAGTTACAGTGTGTCGGTCACTTTCTCCCTCGACCTGAAACTTGGACTCGTGGGGTCAAGTTCGAGTGTCGGACTCGGTCGTGTAATCTCTCATATGTAAAATCGGGGAGGTTTACTATGGCGTAGAAGTCTCGACACAGAGAAAATGGAGGAAAAAAAGAAAAGAGAAAGGGAGAGAAGAGAAGGAGAGTCGACTTCTTTGGTTTCCAGTGAAACCTGTCCCAATCCATTGTGTGTTTCAATGTGTTGAGGACACCGTAAATAGGACCAAGGTCAAGAGTACGGGAAGAATACTGTAGTACGTTGTGGTCTGTCATACTTCCGTTTACCGACTTTAATTAATGGTAAAACTCATTTGTTGCATGTACTGAAAATAGGAGGGTCAATATCGTTAGTAAACTTCCAGAGTCTAGAGAGCCATTTATATATATATATATATATAAGGGTAATCTGTAGTGATACAAAAAGTGAAATCAATTGTGACTAGACTTTACAAAACCAAAACGATCACAATAAACTCAAAGACGGGGGTATTTATAAACGTGACAACAGAGGTAAAATTAATCAAAGACCACAAAAGGAACCTGACCAAAATGCTACCCTACCCTCACCTCATAAATGTCAGACTGGACGGTAGACACTTCGAAACGTGGGAGTTTCGTGCAGCAGTGTCGAGTCTCTACGGTAGGTGCATGTCAGTTTTGTTCAGGTCCGCACAAGCACTCGTTCCGTCACGACACAGAGTCGACGGTTCACTGAGGCTTCGTGGGTCTCCGGTGGTGATGTACCCCCTGTAATGTTCGTTCGGAGGTGGTTTAGAAGGTCTTGACACGGGAACTTGACTGTGTTCCAATGTTAGGTCTTGGATTATGATCCCTCTTAAACAAGAACACAGTTCTCCCGTGAGTTGGGTCTCCTCTGTTCTCACTTCTCTACGGTGACTCTTCAACCCTGTATCCAGATGTCTCCGGCCACCTGGTAGTCCCTTCAGGGGAAGATAACGGAAAAATTTGGGTCCTACTCTCTCTGTCGAGACGTTCGTATTGTTTGTGTGTAGTTCCATCACAATCTCTGAAACGGAGACGTGACCAGGACGTACAAGGTCTACGTACCTCCTCCCACTCCGTCCACTTTACCTGTCGGATCCTTTTGGACTGAGGAGGTTCATGTACTCCTCTTGGTCCGAGTCAGTGACTCGACGGCGGGATGTTTGCCCGTCGACCTACGGTTCCGTTCACTGTCTCTGACGATACCCGACTTGACACAGGGGGTGTTGACACGACTTCAGGATTGTGGTTCACACTGTTGTAAACCTTTATCCCGGAAATCCTCCGTCGACTCCAATTTACTCCCGTATCCCACCCCGGGATTAGGCTATCCTGACCAACGAAACATTTTTCGTATCTATCTAGAGAGAGAGAGAGAGAGAAGGGGGAAGAGAGAGTCTCCTTTCCTTTGTACTCCTGTCACCGATAGAGGTTCGGTTCTTCTCTCCAGAGTGGTCTTTGGTTTGGGACGTCCTTGGAACTAGAAACTGAAACATCGGAGGTCTTGGTACTCTTTTATTTAAAGAAAACAAATTCGGTGGCTCAGACACTATAAAACAATCCGTCAGGACCTTCTGACTCTGTCTGTTATAAAAACAAAATGTTAACTTTTCTTTTAGTTCAAAAGAAACTCTATCTAATTCGAGACTTTGAAAATTGATATATGAGTTACTTTTACTTTTAAAATTTTTAGGTTGCCTTTTCAGAAAACAGGTTTCTACTGTCGGATCTTGTATGTACATACTAGTCAACCGGACCTCTTTTTCATATTAAAGTGTCATTTAAGATAGGTTGTTCAGAATAGTCTTAGGTAGACGAGAAAATTCTCAAACATTTTAGTAGCCTACAGTCCCAACGTTTTTGGAATTCATAATGAGGAGACGCACACACACACACACACACAATCAGTGAGTCATCACAAACTGAGAAACACTAGGGTTCCTGATATCGGGGCGGTCTGAGGAGATCGGTACCTTAAGAGGTCTGTTCTGATGACCTCACCCATCGGTAAGGAAAAAGGTCCCCTAGAAGAACTGTGTCTTTAACTTGGGTCCAGAGGACGCAACCGTCCTCCGAAGAAATGGTAGACTGGGTGGTCGCTTCGAAGTTAAAGTAAGGATATCACCTCTCCGATTTTTGAGTGTACGACCTAAAACTAGTGGATTCTGGTAGATTCTTTTACTTTAGTAGAGGTTTAGGGTGAAAGGAGTCGATATTTTACCTTTACTATTATTGTTGTCGTCGTGTAACTGGAGTCCGAATGACACCTCTACTTTACTTCATTAGATGGGGTCACATCGCAGACCGTGGATCACGTACGGGTCCCGTACAATTGACAGATAGAATCCTTTCAGTGTATATTCTATGTTTTATGAGACGTTAGTTTAATTTCGGTCTGGGAGGTAAAACCTCAGTGGGAACCGAGAGATCGGTGGTTCATCGGTCGATGACTAGACATTTCGGTTAATGTATAACTAGTCAATCTCACTCCCCTCCTTTTCCATAATCTCTTACTGTCATTTTAGGTAAATTCCTTTAGGTCAAGTCATTTAGGTAAGAGAGTTCTAGTTCGGTTCACCTCAGGAACACGAGTGTCATGTCTTTCCGTAATAATAACGACGTTTACATGAATGGTGGGGAAGGTTGTAGAACGAGGATACCACAACCTTCCCCTACAGGTGTCTCTCCGTGGTCCGTCACACACGTACGAGTCAGTCAACACGGGCTGAGAAAACACTGGGGTACCTGACATCGGGTGGTCGGTGGAGACAGGTACCCTAAAAGGTCCGTTCTTATGACCTCATCCAACGATAACCTTAAAGGATAAGGTCCCCTAGAAGGACTGAATTCCTAGTTTGAGTGTAAAGGCCATAGAGGACGTAACCGTTCACCTAAGAAATGGTGACTCGGTCGACCCTTCAGAGAACCACCGTCACGCCCCCGCCCCTCCGTCGGGGGAGGGGTTTGACCTCATACCGACTGGGACCCCGGTGTCCTTTGTTTACACCGGGTCGAAGGACCTCAGGGTTAACTTACTTCATCTTACGTTTGTAAACGTACTAAAAAATTTTCCGTTTTATGCCCTGAAGTTTCTTGAAAGACCGTACGGCATAAGGTCGGTACGGAGGTCGACCCGTCCCCGACACTTGAGACGAGACGGTCTCCCGAGGCCCGATTTTCTTCTCGGGTCTGGTCTTGGTCGGGGGTGAGGAGTGGGGGTAGGGTTGTCGGAGGGTCGACGAAGGAGAGGAGGTGGTCTCAGTAGAAATGTTCGGGTCGTCCGTTCCGGGTAGAAGGGTCTCCTTTGTGGAAGAGTTGTTGGGCGAGACCGGACACCTGATTTCAAGTCAAAGAAATTGAACCGTGTTCTGGGGGAGTGTCGACTGAGGGTTGTCGGAACATTCGGAAATTATAACTGATGAGGGATGGGTGGTACGAGGGAGGTGTGGACGCTGAGGTCAAGAAGTAGGACGGAAGGGCTACGGGGGGGAGGGGACGGGTAAAGGAGACCTAACGGGAAGGGTCCGACACGGGGCTGGGACCGAGTCGAGACTCTAGAGTTTGTTTCAGGGGAGGACACGCGACGAAAAAGATGAGGGGGGATCGGTGGGAGGCGCCACGAGTCTTACGTCTCGTTCCAAATGTACGGTTTATGACAGTCAGAAATTGGTGGTCACAATTGACGGAGGATTTAATGATAAATTGACCGACGGACAGGACGACTGCTGTCAAAACAGGAGAAAGCGAAAAGATTAGACATCTCCTTGCAAGGAGTGTTTCAACCTGACGAGAAAACTTTGCTTTAGAGTCGTCTAAATAAAGGTTTGGTTTAATTTTGTCCTTCACTCTTAGGTTTCGCACGAGATGACACTGTTTTCAGTGTAATGCTTTGGTTTCACAGGAGTAGAGGGCAGAGGGGTCCCCGTCTTACTGTCAGGTCCCGAGAGTCGACTCTGCGGGCACTTTAAGTGCAGTTCTCCAAGAACACCCCGTTTTTATAGCACCCCAAAACTTACGGTTTCTTTTCAGGGAAATCTGGAATCAGTCTAGCACCCTTATCTCCCCGACGTTTCTCGGTCCGACCCCCGGTCGACCTCGAATCTTCTGTGCTTTCACGAAGAAAGTAATTTTTTTTTCTTTTTTCTTTTTTAGGAAATCACCTCCTTCAGGACACAGGGGTTCGTTCAAGACTGAAGTGATTTTGTCGACTCGATTCGAGACGGTCCCGTGTCAGTTAACTGTTACTCAAGACAAGCAGAGAATTTATTTGTTGTTTGGTTTGAGATAAGCGCAAGTGGGGTTAAAGAACCATCTTTGGTTTTGGAGGGAGGACTGTAGTGACCAAGGGTTTCGACGACGACGCTCAAGACAAACTAGAACAAGTAAATAAAACCACCCAGAGAAAATGCAAAAAAAGGGTGTCGACCGTCACTTGTTACTAGTTATTTAATTACTCTTCTCTTTTTCTTTAGCTGTCTGGCAGGACCCTTGGGTCCTGACACGGTTTCGGGTGTCTCTTTCGACACTCTGGTTCTGGAAAAGAGGACAAGAATATTTATACGTTTATTAAATAGGACAGGGCTTCAGATGTCGTCGAGTAAGTAAAAACAACAACAAAAGTAAAACAAACAGATTGTCAATGACTCGTCAATGACATAACTTTCAGTAGGTAATCGTGTTGAAATCACCAAGAATTTGAAGGGACGGAATCAGTGAGAACGATTTTATGTCTAACGACCCGACCCGGGAACTCAAAGATTAACACATCGTTCCTCCAACAACAGCAAATCAACTCTTCAACTTAGAATGAGAAACGCTGGGGTACCTGACGTCGTGGGGTCCGAAGGGAGAGGAGGTGATGGAGGGTCTCAAACGAGCTTGAGTACAGGTAATTCAGTTACTACGATAGATTGGTTGAGTAGGAGATGACGGGGGAAGAGGAGGACGGGAGTCAGAAAGGGTCGTAGTCCCAAAAAAGGTTATTCGGCCGAGAAGAGTAGTCCATCGGTTTCATAACTTCGAAGTCGAAGTCGTAGTCAGGAAGGTTACTTATAAGTCCCAACTAAAGGAAATCCTAGCTGACCAAACTAGAGACACGACAAGTTCCATGAGAGTTCTTAGAAGAGGTCGTGGTATCAAACTTTCGTAGAAACTACGAGTCGGAAGAAATACCAGTTTGAGAGTGTAGACATGTACTGATGACCTTTTTTTGTGTCGAAACTGATATGTCCCCCACCCCGGGACCTTAAACGTAAAGAACTTTTAAAGACACACATGTCAACAACGAGTAGGGTCCTCGTGTGAGACTTTTCGTGACACACTTATATAGGTGGTGGTTTAGGAGTCTTATGGGTCTTGTGTCTTCTACGAGTTATTTATAAGAAATTCGACTTGACTTTGGTGAAACTCTTTTAGGACCTGAGACTCTATTGTCAAACCAAACATGTTTATAAATGGGTAGAAGGGTCGACTCTGTCTCTATGTTCACTTGTTGAAATATATCGTCTCGCGAGAACAAATATCTAGTTCACAATCCAACTCCTGTCTGACATGACGTCGACTGAACAACCACTCGACTGGATCCACACCTGTGGAATTCCTAATAATTCATTTTGTCCTTTTAGTAAAATAGTAGAAAAGGGGATGTTAGTGGAGGAAGAAAAGGAGTAAGGAGAAGGAGGAGAAAGGACAAAGAGCCGGGAAGGGGAGAAGGGGAGGTAGAGATGTTCCGGTAGTCAATTATAAACATGTGTATGAAACTCAAGAACCTTCTCTCTTTGACATAATCACGGTTCACTTTATTCATTAAAGAGAGACAAGACATTCTTCCATCTGTCGTGTTGTAATAGTAGGTTTTTTTTTTTTAATAGAAGAAACATTGTAGGACAAATAATATGAAATCTCATTTGTTTTTTAGAATAAAAAAAATATTTTACTTGGAGTTTGAGATATTAGGTTCCACTAACCACCGTACCCAAGTCGTCAACCGAAAAAAAAAAAAAAAAAGTATGGTACTCTGTCCGTCCTAGAATCAAAGACCTAGGACATTATCTCCGTGTCTAAGAATTGGTGACCTGGTGGTCCCTTCAGGGGTCGACCGATAACATTTATTATGAAAATTTATGAATTATTACCACCGAACAAAAGACCTTTATCGTGGCATAGTTTACTGGAGAACACAGGAACCCAGGAGAGTGAAAACAGTAAAAGAACCAGAAGTAGTTCATCGTCAGGACCTCTTTATATTTAATATACCCAAATATTAAATCGAAGACAGAGGAGAACCAATAGAACGTTTCACTCTTTTCATTGAAGTATTAACAATATCGAATTTTCTGTACCTAGTCGGTAAGACTAGTACCGTAAACACAGAGAGGTGCACTAAGAATAGGAAATATAAAATAGTCAAAGTACCAACAAAACAATCCGTATAGTCAGCTATCATTTGATGTTCGTCCCTGAAGGGACCACCAGGTCCCCCATTCTGAGGTACGAGGGTTCCGTCCCCCTGGGTCCAAGTTAGGGACCTACTCTTTGATCTGCAGTGTACGGTGTTGTTTCTCAAGCTCACTATTTCTGGACGATACTATGTTACTTCTAAGGATCACGGTGTTGATTCTGGGTCGTGTCGGTTTTTTCTCTTCATTTTTATTTATAATATTTGTTTATTTAGCGTTCGTTGTCTTTGACTGAACGGCCAGGGTAAGAACCTTCTGAACTTTGTGGCCCAAGTCATGGTGGGTCTGTTCTCGGCATTTAGATCGGTGTCTTCGTCGGTGCACTCCTCCGATGGGGTAGTGACGTTTCAGTCCCCACACACACGCACACACACTTCAGTCCCCACACATACGCACACACACAGTGGGTGGTACAGACTCAGAAACGTTGGGGTACCTGACATCGGATGGTCCGAGGAGGTATCCTCCTGTTAGGGTAGGGAGGAGTTACCCCAAGAGGTCCGTTCTTATGATCTCACCCATCGGTAAGGGAAGAGGTCCCCTAGAAGGGCTAGGTCTCCAGTTTGGGTTCAGAGGACGTGACCGTCCTTCTAAGAAGTGGTAGACTCGGTGGTCGCGACGAGGGGTTTCGGACTCGTTAAGTTCCGCTGACGACGGTAAGGGATGTCTCGGTGTCGCGACGAGGTTCTCAAGTCGGGACGTCCTTTACTGACTGACCCGAACTTCCGTACACGTGGTAATTAAACTGTTCGTTGAACGAAATCACTATCATATCTAAACACGAGACTGGTCATCAAACAAGGACATTGAAGTATATCAGGAGTTGTAAACACTAACAGTCGACGAAATAAAAAAAGATGTTAGATTGCTTATATTTTACAATAGAGTGATACTAAAATTAAACAAAGAGACTAAATTAAAAATAAAAAATTAAACACTTCAACTCGTAGAAACGTGTGTAAAGAAACAGTGAGACTCAAAGGGAAAAATCTTAACGGTCAAGTATACTAAATGGGAAAAAGATGATCGACAAAATACAAAAAATTCACTAAACATCCTTAAGAAATGTTTAAAACTTATAATTAGGAAACACTTAATATCAGTAATGTTAAATCAAAGAGGGTCAGACGCCGAAAGTGAAAAATATTACAAAAAACTAACCGTTTTATAAGTAAATTACAACAGTTTTCTACTGACGTACAAGAATTACCTTTTGGTACGTGACAACTCTCGTGTAGGAAGACACAATTAACAAAACTCGATAAAATGTTGAAAATTCAACGTCTATAACTGTCGTTACGTTTTATTAAGAACAAAGAACTGTACTTTTATTTAATACAGACTTCTGAGACTACGACCCTCCCTAACCCCCGTCCTCCTCTTCCCCTGCTGTTTCCTACTCTACCGACCTACCGTAGTGACTAAGCTACCTGTACTCAGACCCACTTGAGGTCCTCAACCACTACCTGTCCCTCCGGACCGCACGACGCTAAGTACCCCAGCGTTTCTCAGCCTGTGCTGACTCGCTGACTTGACTTGACTTGACTCCTACCAAGTCAACGGAGAAAGACGGGTTTGGGAAATTAGAGGGAGGGGGTTGGACGGACGTCCTTTCGGTCGAAGTGTAGTTAAACATTTAAATAAAGTTGTAAGGAAATAGGGTATATTTGAACACCAAGAGACGAAAGAGGAAAATTGTCAGTATTACGGACGGACCAAGGAAGTAATTATTACTTCATTTATTTTAGAAATTATACGTAATTAAGACATAGACATACTCAGTACTAAAATGCAAAGACTTTTAAAGGAAATTGTTTATATAGTTAGAAAAGGAAATGTTAGACACAAAGACTCAGTATTCTTTAATAAGACTGGGAGTTCTAATATTTCCACTGAATACTCGGACCTTCCGACGTCAGGTACCCCAGCGACTCCCAGCCTGTGCTGACTCGCTGAAGTGAAAGTAAAAAGTGAAACTACGTAACCTCTTCCTTTACCGTTGGGTGAGGTCACAAGAACGGACCTCTTAGGGTCCCTTCCCCATCGGACCACCCGACGGTAGATACCCCAGCGTGTATCAGTCTGTGTTGACTTCACTGAATCGTCGTCGTATGGATAGAAGATCCGGATAACTTCAAAATGAAATTATAAATTTGATAGACGTTGTCTAAAAACGAATCTATCAAATTCTACCACTACAGTAAATAAAAAAAAGGAACACCTCTCGGTCAAAAGGGTCATGGTGAATAATTTGACAGGTGAAAGGGTGATGATTGACTATTAAGATAGAGCCAATACAAAGTTTTAAGATAGTGCACATTCAGGTAAAACCCCAAGGGTAAGAAAAGGTCACCAACCGTGGTGACGACATTAAGGATGTCGAAATTTTCTTTAGGATTGTAAACCATTCTGTTTAGACGATGCAAGAAACATAAATTTCAAAGGTACCGACAATGACCGGGAAATGAATAGACATAGTCAAAATCCTAGTCAACTACTATTAGGTGTTTTGCGGGTAACCCTAAAATGGATTTAAGAGAAACTAAGTGTCTAATGAAACCTCTGTTAACTGAAGAAATCCTAAACTACAGAAGGATAGGTGTCTGAAGGGTCCTCCCGAAGGGTCCACCACGATCAACATTTCTTGGACGGACGGTTACGTTCTCTGTATTCTCTGTACCCAATCTAGGGACCCAACCCTTTTAGGGGACCTCTTTCCTTACCGTTGGGTGAAGTCATAAGAATGGACCTCTTCGGTACCTGTCTCCTCGGACCATCCGATGTCAGGTACCCCAGTGTTTCTCAGCCTGTACTGACTTCACTGAATCGTGTGTGTGTGTACGTGTTTACACCCTCAATAGAGGTAAACAAATCTAAAGAAGTTTATAAAAAAGTATTTTAAAATACTAAAACGACTGTGTTTAGAACGTATAGTATACAATCAGATTAAGATCCATGAAAACATCCCAAAAAAAAAACGACAACATTTACCATGAAGAGTCTACGAATAATGATTACATGAACGTTAACTAAAAAAAATATATGAGTACAGTATAGGTCAATGAGTGTATACAAGAATTTCAATCTTAAAATCACACACCAGGAAGTCGGTTAAGAATCAGGAAGAACCTGGATTCCCTGAGTCAAAACCAAAATTTGAAAGAGCACCTACTATAAAGTTAAGTCACGACACGTCTTATAGTCTGTGTTTCGTCTGTGTAAGTATTTGTAAACAATATATTCATGACCGGTTTTCTTCCGTGAGAATAAACTTCTTAACACGTAAAGAGAATACTAGATGTTTAAAGTATAAGTCGACACATTAGGATTCCTGTGCTGTATATGTAGGGGAGGGAAGGTTAAAGTATGTCCATTTTAGATAAATTTTATTTTACGGTTCTTGTCGGGATTTTCCTCCCTCCCTCCTTACCTTGTAGTGTTTGACTATGGATCGTCCTCAACTCCTCTCCCGTGACAACGACCCGTTGGCTGAAGTAAGGGTCGTCTACGGTTGGGTCAAGACGTTCCCAGAGGAAAGGGAGGGAGGAGAGATAGTAGACAAGGAGAAGAGTGAACTGTCTTAGTTCTTATTTCTAGTGGGTCTTCTCACCCTCACTCCTATCTCTCCAAATGACTCGTTTGGAGTGGAGACCTTGTTTCTATACTAGACCAAAGATTTTGTGTGTAACGTCTAACTCTAAATAAAAGGGGAGTACCTCTTTGGTGTGACCGTAAGTGACCCCAACACTATGCAAACAAGGCGTTAATGTCTGAACTTTAGACTTTCCTAGGGGTCTCTTGTGACCGGTAATAACAAACTTTATTTAGTAGGGAACTACTCTTTGAGTATTGTCTTAAGTCTTAGTCTGTCTCATCCTCATCACCCAAGACGAAACTATAAACTTTACTAACAGGCTGTAGGTGTATAAATATAGACTCTTCACACCCTGACCTCCGTCGTCTTGACGGACTTCGTTGTTAGATGGAAAGACCCGGCAGTCACCCTACCTTCACCTCCAACTGCGGGTCTACCTTCTACTTAGTGTGAGGGGGGTGGGGCTCCCAGACATCAAACTCTTCTCTTCGCTGGTCTGTACCTCCAGACCCTTTGTAGTAGAGAATCTCCTTCCCCTTCGGTACCCTTCTCTACGGCCGGTTCGTGCGGTTGTTCCTCGTCGACGTCTCCATCCCCCACTTCCTTCCTCTGTCCTCTCCTCGGTGCGTTGCAAAGTTCCGTCTTTGCCCTTTGTTCACTTACTACTTTCCCCAGTTCCTTCTGGTCGTCCCTCACCTGAAACGTGTTCAACCGGTGTCCGCCGGTACCCTCCAGTGACAGACATGAACACGGGAACACGAACCTCGTTACCCCGGGGCCAGACCGACCAAACCAGTTCAATGAATTGAACATACCCAGAGACTACCGAGTAGATATTTGCCCCGTACTCCTGTTTTTGAGGGAAGTCCTGACAAGATTCCTAGTGATTTTTCTAAGAGTCACAGAACTACTACAAAGACGGAAGGTGAGTGGGTTTGGAGTAGGAGTCTCGAGTACACCGTTAGACGATGGAGAGTACAGGAGACTCGGAGAGAGACGTTTAAGGAAATACAAATCTAAATGACGCTTTTGGAATAAGACTACGTTCGTATTATCCTCCCGTGACGTGACTAAGGGAGTAGAACATATGGGGTTGAGAGGACGTTTTCGTGTTAGGGTCGGTGGGGCTTGGAGTCAGAAGGGAGACTGGACTGAACATAAGAGACCTTCAGTTCCTTTGTTTTCTCCGGTTTCAGAGGAAACTCTATTTGTACTCACTAAGATTCACGTCTATAATTCACTGGGAAACCAAAAGAGGTGGTTTTCCTACGTACCAACGATCCTTTAGTTGTCGTCCACACCAATTGTGGTATGGAGTGTACTTTTATGAGGGTTGGATTTCGGGATATTAATATAAATCTTAAAAATGGACAACAAAGTAACAACAACAAACCAGTGGTTCAGCACAGGGTGAGAAACACTTGGGTGCTTGACATTGGGTGGTCCGAAGAGACAGGTACCCTGAAGGGTCCTTCTTATGACCTCGTCCAACGGTAAAGGAAGAGGTCCCCTAGAAGGGTTGGGTCCCTAGCTTGAGTACAGAGGACGTAACGTCCGTATAAGACATGGTGAGTCAGTTGTCCCTTCGGTGACGACAAAGTGATAGTAGAGAGGTTTTAAATCAAATTGTTTATAAATAACTTGAAAATGTACGTTTACATTGTCTCTTGTTTGGACTCAGGTATGACCTATCTGAGGAGATCGAGATTGGGAACGCGAAACAACGGACACGACTCAGTACGACTGAGACATGGAAAACATTTCTTACGACGGATAATCCGGACTTTATATGTCCTTCGGGTAAGAGTTCAGAGACTGGAACCGCATTGTGAAAACGTAAGTATATCTCTATTTATTAACGTCTTTTCTGTTATTGTGAAAGAACAACCTCCATATATCCTTGTAACACTGGTCCGGATATACATCTCTAGGGTCTCGTTTCTTGTCTCGGTGGTTCTTCAAACGTTGTCGGTCAGTGTGGGTGAGGGGAAAATCATATCTTCTACGGACTTACCGTTGGGTCCATTCTACCAAGAAACCTTGTGATCAAGTGGTAGAAGAGTCCGACGACCACAAGGTTTATTTCAGTGAGGAGGAACCGGGTTGTCAAGTCGAGAACTAAATAACCGGTCAGTACGTCACTCTTCCCGAAGGGTCCACGACGTCACCATTTCTTAGACGGACGGTTACGTCCTCTGAGTCCTCTACGTCCGAACAAAGGACCTAACCCTTCTATGGGACCTCATCCTTTACCGTTAGGTGAGGTCATAAGAACGGACCTTTTAGGGTATCTGTCTCCTCGGACCACCCGATGTTATGTCGGGTGCCCCAGCGTTTTCTCAGCCTGTGGTGACTCGCTGACTTGCTTGTGGTACGTCACTCTTCATCCTCGAACCTGAGGTATTGTATTCCTTGAGCGTTTCGTGTTTAGACCAGTCCAGTAAGGAGTCGACTTTTCGGAAGCCACGGGAGGGTCGGTGTTTTCCTTCAGTTCTAACGAATTAGACTAGATGTTTCGGTCGGAGCAGGCTATTGTGAGGCGTGATATCGGAGTGGAGTGACGACGAGCGAGAGAGGTGAGGCAGAGAACCCGGAAGGACTTCAGGAAGAGACGAAGGCGGACGTGGAGCTAAAGGGTAAGAAGTTTTAGAGCGCTGTAAAGGCCCCACCAGGTCACTAATTCTGAGACTCGAACGTTACGTCTCACACCCAAACTAAGGTCGAACCCCCTAACCCTAGGGTGTAAGAAACGTCACGTCGGTTGTTTGTTTTGTGAAACGAATTTTCTATGATAATTCAGGTTTGTCTTTCTTAACGAAAGAGGACAAGTAACTACTAAAGTCTACACGGATCGAAGTACGTCGTTTCTAAAACAGAGATATATGACTCGTGTAGAAAACGGAAGAAAGAAATCCTGCGTGCGAATCATTAACAAGGTGCAGACGGAGATAGTCTTCCTAAAGGGTAACCACTGTGTTGACATCGTTGACCATTAAGAAACTAAAGTGATTAATACCAGAACTGAATTATTTATATCTCAGGTCTTAAAATTTTAAATTTTTCCCGGATCATTAATAGGGTCTCACCAAAAAAATTTTAATATATGCGAGGCAATGGGTTAGTACGAATCGTGTCGGTACCCTCTACCGGAGGATATAAGTCTGAAACAAGTTCAAAATAATTTGAATCCAGAAAGGTCTTCCGGAGATGAGTTCTCTTATTCGTAACAAACTTCGAGGTACCTTAGTTTTTCGAATAAGGATTCCTTTATTTATCGAAGAGTGTACTAGGTATTTGTCTAGCGGTCGAAAACCGGTAATCGGGACTTAATACCTCTATCGGTTGAAAACAAAAAGAAAACTGTGCACGAATTTTAAGAGAGATTTAGAGACGTATTTGTTCGGGGTCAAATACGACAGGGACGTAAAAGAGACGACGACAACGTTGTTTTATAGACTCTACGACACCTAGAAACTTTTTAGAGGTGAAACGAAGGGAATATGTACAAGGGACTTCAACCCCATGTAAAGGGTCGTACTTGGATTTAATATTGGTCAACATAACGGTCGCAGATCACTCTTTTCGTCTTTGGTTAAACTCATAAAACCTCCCTTAAATTATAACTCTTAAATTATATATTCACTGTTTTCTCACCTCTTCGGTTTGTCTAATCGTTGTCGACCTTCGATGTTTCCGACCCTCGCGTTTTCCTCATCTCCCACAACTACCTCGGGTCTTAAGCCTTAGTGGACCGTCTTGGGTCATGTTGCTCAGGGGATTTATGTTTACTCAAGGTAGCGCTTTCGTGTAAACATTCAGGTTAAACAAATATTCAGGATTTCTCAATTGCATCCATGGGTTGATTACGTCAACCGATACAGCGTACGACCATGTCCAAAACATTATGAAAAGTATGTTTATTATGTATTGTTTGTGTTTTTTATTTGTCAAAATTAGAATATTATGTCATGGAACTTTTCATGTACCGAGTCTACCATTTCTTAGACGGGCGTTACGTCCTCTGTGTCCAAGTTCGGGACCCAGTCCTTCTAGGGGTCTCTTTCCTTACCGCTGAGTGAGGTTATAAGCACGGACCACTTGGTGTACCTGTCTCCTCGGACCGCCCGATGTCAGGTACCCCAGTGTTTCTCAGTCTGTACTGACTCACTGATTGCGAAAGTGAAAGTGTGTCATATTGTCGACCGTATGTCCTCGATCGTACCTCACTTGTCCGTTCTTCTCAACGACTGACCTCCTCCCTCTCCTTCACCCTCTACCATCTCGACTTCCTAGCAGTCGTTGTCCTCTGTCTCCCTCTCGACGTCAAAGTAAGTACGAACTATGACGGCCGTGTCCAGAACTCTTTTACTAGGCGACTATAGATCCATCATCGAGAAAAAAAGAGTAGTATGTGGTGTACCATCGTGACCTAACGTAAGACTTGTGGACACATGACAAGATACAAATCCAGACTACGGAGTTTTTAATAGGAGTTTATTTTAGAGGAACGGTAAAGGACACAGTACTTAGAGAAACCAAGAAGTCAATGAAGAAGAAGGAGAACAGAGAGAAACAGGAAGGAGACTTGTACAAGTGTAGAAACTTTCAAGTGTTGAACTTACAAGTATACATCCCCTTGAATAACATGGTTTCTCCTCTTTTTCGATGTTGGTTTCTGTGACGAGTGCCATGTCTCTCTCTCTCTCTCTTTTCATGGTGTTGAAGATTGGAAGAGAGGGTTAGAAGGTCCTCGAATATAACCGGTTTACCTTCGATGTAGTTCGGTCTCTGGTTCCTTGGTCTCTTCACGCAAGGGACTTTATCGTCCATCCTTGTCCTTTCTCTGTCCCTTACCAAGACTGGTGTTTGTCCTTTCGATAGACACGTAAACTCGGGGCCTCCCCTTCGAGAGAGTGGGGTTCACGACGGATGAAGATCGGGTCCGAACGAGTGTCTGGAGGAGTCTTAAGGTGTCCGTCGTTCGGGATCGGTGGGTCCATGACTGTTTTACAGGGCGAGAAGAGGTCCATGCCGACCTGTTGAAAACCGTTTACGTCTAGATTCGAAACAAAACAAAAAGATTAAAAATTTTTTAACTTCATATCAACTAAAGATTACAACATAGTCATAGACGACATGTCGCTTCGGTTAGTCAATGTGTATATGTACAGAGGTCAGAAGGAATCTAAGAAAAAGATGTATCCGGTGACAACGAGTAACAAGTCAGAGATTCGGGACCTACTACTAAACGTTGGGGTACCTGACGTCGTGTGGTTCGAAGGGACGAAGGCGAAGTCGTAGTCAGGAAGGTTACTTGTAAGTCTCAACTAAAGGAAATGGTAACTGACCAAACTAAAGAACGACAGGTTTCCTGAGAGTTCTCAGAGGAGGTTGTGGTGTCAAGTTTTCGTAGTTAAGAAGTCGTGAATCGGGTCGACCATTTCTTAGACGGACGTTACGTCCTCTGGACCCAAGTTAGGGACAACCTCTCTAGGGTACCTCTTCCCTTTCCGATGGGTGAGGTCATGAGACCGGACCTCTTAAGGTATCTGACATATCAGGTACCCCAGCGTTTCTCAATCTATGCTGACTCACTGAAAGTGAAGTGATCGGAAGAAATACCAGGTCGAAAGTGTAGGTATGTACGGATGATCTTTTAGGTCTCGAAACTGATATACCTGGAAACAGTAGTTTCACTATCGAGATGAAAAATTATACGACAGATCCAAACAGTGTCCAAAAGAAGGTTCCTCGTTCCGGATATTATATGTGGTAATGTCTCAGAGTTCATCTCAAGGAGTTCGTCCAATAGATAAAATATATATCATCACACATATACAGTGAGAGTCAGAGGGTTAAAAAGAAAGGGAGGGAGTGGGACGACCATCAGTACGAACAAAGGATGTAGACACTGAGATAAAAACAAAACATCTTTTCAAGTAAACATGAAAAAAAAAAATCTAAGGTGTATGTTCACTATAGTCTATTATAAAGAAGAAGAAGATAGACTGAATGAAGTGAGTCATACTGTTAGAGATCGAGGTAGGTACAACGACGTTTACCGTAATAAAGATTAATTCAAATTTTTTATGAAAAGATTCAATCTTTAGTTATGGAGACCTTTTGACGGACGACTAGGTCACCAATCCTGAGACACAAAGGTCACTTCCTCCGTCCCCAAACTAGGAACCAGTCCTTATAGAGTGGTTTTTTTTTTTTTTTTGACGTTTTTAATCTTTAGTTAGTAAATTCAAGTCAATGAGTCAGCACAGGTTGAGAAACACTGGTGTACCTGACGTCGTGTGGTCCGAAGGGACAGGTATTGGTTGTGGACCTCAAATGAGTTTGAGTACAGGTAAGTCAGTCACTACGGTAGGACGGTAGAGTAGGAAGCAGCAGGGGAAGAGGAGGACGGAAGTTAGAAAGGGTTGTAGTACCAGAAAAGGTTATTCAGTCAAGAAACGTAGTCCACCGGTTTCATAATCTCAAAGTCGAAGTCGTAGTCAGGAAGGTTACTTATAAGTCCTGACTAAAGGAAATCCTACCTGACCAACCTAAAGGAACGTCAGGTTCCCTGAGAGTTCTCAGAAAAGGTTGTGGTGTCAAGTTTTCGTAGTTAAGAAACCGTGAGTCGGTTGAGAGTGTAGGTATGTACTGATGACCTTTTTGGTATCGGAACTGATCTGTCTGGAAACGACCGTTTCATTACNAAAAGGTTGTGGTGTCAAGTTTTCGTAGTTAAGAAACCGTGAGTCGGAAGAAATATCAGGTTGAGAGTGTAGGTATGTACTGATGACCTTTTTGGTATCGGAACTGATCTGTCTGGAAACGACCGTTTCATTAACAGAGACGAAAAATTATACGACAGATCCAACCAGTATTGAAAAGAAGGTTCCTCGTTCGTAGAAAATTAAAACACCGACGTCAGTGGTAGACGTCACTAAAACCTCGAGTTTTTTTATCTCAGACTGTGACAAAGGGGTAGATAAACGGTACTTTACTTCCCTGGTCTACGGTACTAGAATCGAAAAACTTACAACTCAAAGTTCGGTTGAAAAAGTGAGAGGAGAAAGTGAAAGTAGTTCTCCGAAAAATCAAGGAGAAGTGAAAGACGGTATTCCCACCACAGTAGACGTATAGACTCCAATAACTATAAAGAGGGCCGTTAGAACTAAGGTCGAACACGAAGAAGGTCAGGTCGTGAAGAAGAACAGGTCGTGAAGAGTACTACATGAGACGTACATTCAATTTATTCGTCCCATTGTTATATGTCGGAACTGCATGAAAAAAGGGTTAAACCTTGGTCAGACAACAAGGTACAAGTCAAGATTGACAACGGAGAACTGAACGTATGTCTAAAGAGTTCTCCGTCCAGTCCACGAGACCATAAGGGTAGAGAACTTCTTAAAAGGTGTCAAATAACACTAGGCGTGTCAGTTTCGGAAACAACATCAGTTATTTCGTCTTCGTCTACAAAAAGACGTTGAGAGAACGAAAAAACTACTAGGTTACCTACAACCGTTAAACTAGAGACCAAGGAGACGGAAAAGATTTTGGTTGAACTTGTAGACCTTCAAGTACCAAGTACATGACAACTTCGGACCGAACCTCTTAAAACTCGTAATGAAACGATCACACACTCTACTCACGTTAACACGTCATCAAACTCGTAAGAAACCTTAACGGAAAGAAACCCTAACCTTACTTTTGACTGGAAGAGGTCAGGACACCGGTGACGACTCAGAAGGTTTAAACGACCGTATAACTCACGTCGTGAAAGTGTCGTAGTAGAAAATCCTGAACTTTATCGAGTTGACCTTAAGGTAGTGGAAGTGATAGAAACAAGCATCACTACGAAGGATTCCGGGTGAACTGAAGTGTAAGGTCCTACAAACTGAGATCCACTCACTAGTGTGGTAGCACCAATAGAACCAACACTTCTAGAAAAAACATGTCAAGAAGACACATAAGAACGGTGGAGAAGAATTATAGGAGACGAAGACAATCCAGGTATGGTAAAAACAGGAAATAGCTCGGGTAGAAACGTACTTTACAAGGGAACCATAGAGATTAAAAGAACTTATCTAGAAATCAGAAAGGATAAGATAACAAAAGAAGATAAAGAAACGTAATTAGAGACTCCTTCCGAAAGAATAGAGAGAAACGATAAAAAACCTTGAGACGTAAGTCTTCCCATACAGAAAGGAAAAGAGGAAACGGAAAGCGAAGAGAAGAGAAGTATCGACAAACATTCCGGAGGAGTCTGTTGGTAAAACGGAAAAACGTAAAGTAAAAGAACCCCTACCAGAACTAGGGACGGAGGACATGTTATAGTGTTTGGAGGTAGGTATCAAGAAGTCCGTGAGACAGATAGTCTAGATTAGGGAACTTAGATAAACAGTGAAGATGACATATTAGCATTTCCTAAACTAAATCCAGTATGGACTTACCAGATCAACAAAAGGGATGAAAGAAGTCAAATTCAGACTTAAACCGTTATTCCTCAAGTACTAGACTCGGTGTCAGTCTAAGGTCAGAACAAAAACGCCTGATATGTCTCGAAGAGGTAGAAACCGACGTTTCTTATCTTAGTTAGACTAAAGTCATAACTCGTAGACCACTACAGGTACACATCTCAGAAGAGAACACAACAACCTTCTCCCACAAACGATACTGGTCACGCAAGAGAACCGTCTTGAGACAATCGGAAACGGGACGAAGTAAGACATGAGGTTCCGGTTTAAACGGGTAATGAAGTCCACAAAGAACTGAAGGATGAAAACGTAAGGTCAGGGGATACTACTTTTCCTGTAGAAGAAACCCACAATCAAGATCTTCCAGAACATCCAGAAGTATCTTGACAAGTTGAAGTCGAAGAAGTCGTAATAACCAGTCCCGTGTCTGAACCTAATAACGCTATAACTTACCAAACGGAACCTTTGCTTGTCTCTGGTAAGACAGCAAAAACTCTAACGTAGGTTCATGACGTAAAACCTGAGAATAACTGATACTACCGATGAGGTAAAGAAGATTCCCTAAGGACGGGTGTTATCATCTATATTACCAGTGACTCAATTTCAGTGGGTAAGGTCAGGTAAAACGTCTTTGGTTATGGAGACGAACATAAGTACAGAGTACAAATATAAAGTTAACAAAAGTTCTCAAATAGAGGTTAATTATTTACAGAAAGAAAAGTTGTGAACTATAAGTTTATAGACGAGTATTTTTACATAGAATCAGGATGAAAACGACGTAAATAAGAGATCTCGAAAAGGAACCAAAACAAGATACAAATCGTCTTGAAAGTTCATCGTACAACTCTCGAAATCCGTTTAAATTTATTAGAGGAAATTTAATTTTCCTTTGAGTTACGTGACGTCCTAAGGAAACGATCCGACTCGGGGTTAGTAGACTTTCAGTAAACGGGTTTTGTAAATCGTCCATGGGGACCCTTTAAGACACGGAAGACTCTCCGAGTCTTGGTACATTATATTGTCCTTCGACGATCTTTCGTGGGCCTTATTCCCTTTCGTTGTATCTGTTTAGTCTGAAGATGAGTATTGATTCGTTCTGATAATTTTGGTGTAATTGAACCTTCGATATTAGAAGACTTTGCGAGTGGATGTAAATTTAGTGTTATATACTGGAGAAATGATAAAATGTAGGTAGAGGAATAATATTTTTATTATTTACAATATCTTATAAACCTTTTATTCCTTTTCATATTATAATTTCGAAAACTTTTTGAGTATAGAGGTTGTAGATTTCTATTGGAGAGAATTGTAAAATTAGGGATAGAACACGGACACACGCACACATTTCGTCGGAACCCCTACGTGGTGTGTATGTCAACATATAGGACTAAAAATAGTAAATGATAAAATAAAACTCCTAAAGAGGTGTGATGTTAAAAGGGGTAAATTTTCCTAGAAAAATTAACCGAGTATTATTAAGATAACATACCAACGTGATATTAAATAATTTAATAAATGGAAAACAATTTGTAACGATGAATACGGAACTGTTTGGTTATACTTCTCTGACCCAAAAGGTAGATACTTTTCCTTTAGTGTAGTAGAACTTTCTTCGACCGTAAAGGAGAAGAGACGGAGATTAATAGAGAATCGACAGAAACCAAAATGTGATCGATAAAATCCGAAGAGGAAAACAACATGACTTCTCATCCTCACTCTTTTATCCGGGGATGTATCTCCTTGAACTGGTTTCCGCACCTATTGATAATTTAATAAAATACTTATATAAAATACTTTACAAAAATACCTTAATAATGAATGATTTACCTATTAATAATTTCACTACGAAACTTTCTTTTGTTCGAAACAAGAACGAGAAAGCCTCTTCCGTTACCGTGGGGTGAGGTCATGAGAACGGACCTTTTAGGGTACCTGCCTCCTCGGACCATCCGACGTCAGGCACCCCAGTGATTCTCAACCCGTGCTGACTCACTGAAGTGAAAGTGAAAAGTCAAAGTACCTAACCTCTTACTTTACCGTTGGATAAGGTCACAAGAACGGACCTCTTAGAGTCCTTGCCCCTCGGACCACCCGACGGCAGATACCCCAGCGTGTCTCAGCCTACGGACGACAAATATTTGACGTCCAGTGACGACTGTATAAATTCTTGTATATATATAAATACATATAAATTCTCATATATATAGATATGTAAGTACACACATATATATACACATACACACAGACAGACACACATATGTATATATAAATATGTGTGTGTATACAAATCTACGAATCTTTGGGGACCTTTCAATCACTACTTAATACTTACGATCTCTTCCGATCCAAATTCCCGGACTAAATAAACCCTCACGGGTAACCCAAAATAACAAGGAAAGTATTAAAAAGAATTCTGTAATTACTAAACTTCACTCTAACCAGGTCTCTTCAGAAATGTCGTGATCTTTGATAGAATAATTCGTATGAATATGAAAACGATATTATATAATATAGTATGTATAACTACATATTCATCTTTTCGTTATTAATACTGTTTTTGTAATATTTTCACAACACTCCTAATCTCTGCCACGTATTTCTTAAGTCGAGTTACTGTTCGATTGACTTTTATGGGGTTTCCACAGTATGTGAGAATCATAGTTGTAGGAATTGAAAGAAACTTATCCTGAAACATTAAATGTTTCCCGAGGGGACCGGCGAGTTTGTCATTTCTTAGACGGACATTACGTCCTCTGGACCCAAACTAGGGACCCAGTCTTTCTAGGGGATCTTTTCCTTTAGCGATAGGTGAGGTTATAAAAACGGACCTCTTAAGGTACCCGACATCGGGATTTCGTTCGATGTCAGGTACCCCAACGTTTCTCAACCTGTCCTGACTTTCTGATTGTGAAAGTGAAAATGTCGAATGTTTCTTGAAAGTGTATGTAAACGACAAAATCGATGGTGTTGTAGAGTCTCTCCATCCGTTCCTATTTTTAGAAAAATGAAGAACTCCCCTCCCGGGGACGTGGTGTACCGTACACCCCCGGATAAAGGGGTTGGTCCCTGACTTGGGTACGGGGACGTAACCTTCGTGTCTCAGAATTGGTAATCTGACGGTCCCTTCAGGACGCCTTCTCGCAGAGGAAAACAGAGTTTCTGGAAGGTGAGACGTCGAGTTCTACCACTGGATGGGTAAACGACGGTTGGTGTATTTACCGGTGTGATCTGACTTAAATAATATTTGATATTGAAACCGTTTTCGTCTATCTTACTCCCCTGTTGAAACCGTTTAGTGAGATAAGATCGTCTCTGTATCCGAGGTCTGGGACACGACTACTTGACGAACGAACTAAAATCAAATTCAAGGAATTTAGTAGGAGACACAAACTGATGTCAGTTATTATTACTATTATTTTTATGGTGACACGAGAGTTTAGACCCCGATTTACAATGTTCATGTTTTCTTCTATTTAGTCAGTTTCAATGCAGAAAAATCCTCACCTTGAACTTTTTCATAAGACTGTTCTGAGAAGATTTGTTGTGACGTGAATGATTAACTTGTATTGTTAAATTCGAAAGGAAACCTCACAGACTGTACTCGTAAATTGTAGGAGAAGGAAAACGACCTAAACTGACGGTACATCCACATGTCCTCTGGAAGTTCGACAAACATTGTCTAGATATGAGAAGAATTTACACATAGATCTCCGTTCTTCAACCTACCCTCAATGTAAACCCCTTTTTATAGGTTCCCCTATCGGTAGTAAGTCACTCTCCGACCGTCTTTTCAACGTAAGGTCCAGTTCCAGTAAAGAGGGGCTTATTTGACTTCTCGGGTCGCCCGAGTCTCAGTTACCAAGCCGTGAATCCTCACGAGACCCAGTTCGAATCACGAATGTACCGAGTAGTTAAACAAAAGTTTCTCGACGGGGTCTCAGTCGTCCCAATTAGTTAAGATTGGTGACCCGTTACTTTATCAGTCGTTTGAGTAGGGTGCTCCGATACTTCCTTCTTCCGTCTTGTCTGGTAAACTAACAGAATTAGTGAATTCTTGGTAAGTACTGTCTTGGTTAGTTAGACTAGAGGCAACGGATAATCGTGAGTTGGTAATTGACTGAGTTGTACACAAGAGGAGTAAAAGCTTTATAAGAATCTCAGTGTTGACTGTTCGTCAAAGAAACCGAAGTAATTCGTGACCTTACCTTAACATTGAGTTCATGTACTCGTCTTCTTGTATAGAAAAAGACTTAATCGTTCTCTCTATTTTTTTTATTTTGTCCTTCCGACCAATTTCATGTGTGAGTCTAAGGGTCGGACCACCCCTTAAAAAGTCCCTTGTGTTTCCCTCCATCTTTATCTTTACTATAAACCTACCACAATTTGTTACAATCTCTTCTACACCTCCAGTCGACGATGATGCTCAGTGGTTTGGTCGGGTCTTTTTTGTGTCACCTCACTATTCTAGATGTATTAGGTTTGTCGACGAAGTTCAGAGGGATGCGATTTTTGGTCTCGTAGACTATTTAAGAACTGAACAGAACCGTAAAAACAGAGTCTTATATCTCCTTCGTTCCTTCAATCGACTCAGTCTTCCTTACACGTCCCTACACCTTCCCACCTCAGGACCTCTCAATTCGTTCACAAAGTGGAATTGGGAACGACAGAAGTTTTTAGTTTTTTCTATAGACTTTCGAATAGATTTACGACACATGTTACTTACTACAGACATTGAACGAAGTTTTAATAGATTACCGTCGTCCTTCACCCACCTCCCACCATCCACCCCCATCTCTTTTTTTGTCCTAGCAGATACTCGACTAGTAACAACTTTGATCTACTATCTAGGTACCCCCAAGTAAAACAATGAAAGAGGTAAACTCATACAAACTGTTAAGGGTATTATTATTCATTTTGTTTTATTATCTACTGAGTAAGGTTTCGTTTTTATTTTGGAGACGTTCCTTCTTATTGAATTTCTATCCTGTTCGAAAGTTTTTTCTTTGTTAGATAACCGTCTCCGTGTTTGTTAGGGTAAATCTCTCTTTCACTCACAAAAATCTCACACCCCACTCCTCAAGTCAAGTCAAGTCAGCGAGTCAGCACAGGCTGAGAAACGCTGGGGCACTTAGCGTCGT